>JAYJLV010104969.1:0-11718 GCA_036873485.1 Torymus texanus | reverse complement strand
TAGATTTTGAATTTTCTCATGTGTTTAGCATTTTATAGCATAATCCAACATCAAAATAAAGATTTCACTGTATCGTGAAAATGTTTAGCTGTTTTATTTATTTGTGAGAAATTATTTCGTTGTGTCCCAACGTTGCAAACTTCAGACCCATCTCTTTGTACAACCTTTAACTGAAAACTTTTTACATCACAATCTCTCCCATCGCACTAATCAAAATATTAAAGAACCCAAACTCCATCTCCCTACGAAACACGAAAAAAAAAAACGAATTCCAAAAAAGCAAAAGACACTTCACCCAGCTACACTAGATCGCGAAAGATCAAGTTTTGAAGCTGTACGCTCGAGATACGCTCCCACCTCTTACCTGAACTTGGGCGTAAACACGCTTTGAGATTACTTTCGTGCACCGAGCCGAGCTGCACGCGCGCGACAGCGCCAGAATTATCAATTAGAATTAATTACCAATTAAGCAGACGAGAGAGAGAGGGAGAGAACGTGGATCAACTTGCCGCTGCTGCGCGCGAGTTTGTGCGCTTGTTTATATTGTATATGTATATACGTGTATGCAGGGGAGGACGAGAAGTCGAGTGGAATCGAGCAGCAGCCCCCTGACTTTAAGCGTACGCGCAGGGAAAGAGGAGAAGGTTGTATGTATACACGCGATTTGCGCAGAATTAGTCTGAAGATGCGAAACGGTGAGTAAGATGGTGATGATAGTTGTTATACCTGTAGATGCAAGTAATGTTGTTGGTTGGATAGGATTGGGTTTTAAAAGATGTTGGAATTTTGTTTTGGGGGAAGATCTTTTTTTATATTTTAATTAATTTTAATTGTTAAACTAATTTATTATTTTTGAATATTACAAATTATGGTATTTTGTAATAGGTACAAATGCTAATTTTCTTACGAAACATGAAATAGTGTAAGAAAAAATCTCATCGTATCTGTTTTATCTCATTATTTATCTTCCATATAATATACGTTGAAAGTACGAAATAATAAATGTTAGGCTTTAATTAAATTTATTCTAAACGCTTACATTAAGAAAATATTTACACCCCATCTATCAAAAGCAAGCACAATAGAAAAGATCATCAAAACCTCGACAATAAAAACCTGAAAACAAGAGAACGAAAGCGAGGCGTAAACGGCCATTTCATTATGCATCCTCGTGTCGAGCACATTCGGCTACACAGCGTTACTCGCGCACGCAACCGACGACGAATCATCGAGCAAAACGGCGGTGCTCAGTTTTCTGTGAGAGAAAGAGAGATAGGCTCATACGATAAGCGAATTATTACATGAAACGCCTACGTCAGCCTCTTCGTATCTCATTTTTTTTTCAGTAACCTGCGCGTGAATCAGCTAGAGAAGAGCGCGTGTGACGTGCCGCGGAGGGTTTCGTGGAAAATGTGGTGTGCGTATGTGTATGTATACTAGTGATCGTTGGGACGGCAATGAATCGATGCGAAAGTGCGCGGGCCGGTGGAGATGGATTTTCTCGGATGATGGATGTATAAGTACGCGTGGGTGTCTGTATATGTGGGTGGTTAGGTGGCTTGTGGATTATCGATGTTATGAATTATATGCTTGTAGAGTCCGGAAATGGAAGGTGATTGAATTGTATACCTATATTTTTCGAGATTTATAAAAATATTATTTTGGGGTTTATATTTGGGTAGGAGCTGAGGGAGTTTCGTTATTCAATTGTATCGTAATAATTAATAGGGTATAATTCTGATATCTTAGATTTGTATTGATGAGCAATTTTTATGAATTAATATTTCAGATAAGTAAAATATATGAATAACATGATAATAAAGTTTCGTCTCGGGAACTGAATCATAATACCCAATGATGATATAGTGGAATTGTAACAGAATGCAATGTGGAGCAACTGTATTTCAATTTTTTTTAGTTTTTTCATTTGAGTTACTTCTCAAAAAGTGAATCATCTACAGGCACTTTACCATTGAAACTACTCTTTTCCTAACTTATATGTCAAATTCTACAACGAATTTTTTTTAAGTAAAATCAATATTACAAGAAAATACAATCCACATGGAACATGCCATTGAATTTGTTCCAACGAAAAATAATATACGTTGCACCCAACAACAGCCAGTTCGATCCATTCGTGACGAGAAGAAACCGATTGTCGTCGTCGCTTGAGGCGCGTTCGCGTGATTCATTCGTGAGCCGTGCGCGAGGAATTTACGGTCCTGACGGCGCCTCGAAAATTAAGTCTCGCCGCGCCCCACGAAACGCGCCAGTCGACGCGAATTGTCGGCCGATGAATGGACGGCGCGGGATGATTTGCCTGACAAAAGTGTCTCGCGGTGTCACGCCGTTCCTTAATAGGCCCCCGGGGAACATGAAGTCCGGGCTACAAGTGGCCGAGATCGATCAATAAAAGAGCAGAGGGCAGATGTTTAATTACGATTTTTTAATGAGTTTTGACTGAATTTTGGCAGTACTATAGGATTTCTTACGTAATGTTTGTTTTAACCCAATTTGTTTGTGTAGGTTTTGTTTGGTGCTTAAGTATCATAAAGGCAATGATAAGTATTTTACGTAATTGTATGCAACTTACGTAACAGGAAAAGCTTTGACGCGACTGTTTTCATTTGAGTTAACTTACCTGAAACAGACATAAAAGAAATTATAATTAGACAGGTTTGTATTGAAGAAAATAATAGAACTATTCTAGTTTTTTAATCGTTTGTTTTTGGGCTGTACACGTAGACTTTATTTATTAAATATAAAAGTCGGTTATGTTATACTATTGAAGTGTTATTATTTATTCTCTTATAAATAACTGGGTATGAACACTAACAACATTGATATTGCAATTTAAGTGATGGGAGTCATTTTTTTTTAATAAATTGATTATCTGTGGCATAGAAATTATTAATTATCTTATAAAAGGCAAAACAAAACCAATATAATCATAAAAATAATTGTTCCAAAAGATTACGACCACTAATAAACTTCACTTCCACCCTCTGACACTTTATTACACAGTCGGTGAAAGTTTCTTTCCCTCGACATACCACGATACGTGCACGCGCCTTACGTCGCCACTTCATCACCCTCGCAAACCAAAACTCGACCGGCCACGACTCATTCACCTACGACGAATAAATAATTCAACCATAATAAGCGCGAGGGGTCGGTAGCCAGCCACGGGTAAAAGATTCAGCGTCATGTGCGTGGGAGTCGCGAGCAAGGAAGCAAAAACCAAGCGACATTGTATGCACTAGTAATAATAAAAGACAGCGGCCAATTTAACACACTATACTTCTCCCCTTCTTGCGGTGTGAAATTACGATAATCCCGGTGGTCGCCGGAAAACCATGTATACGTACTTGATCGCGTGAGTATGCAAAAAAGCGTTGCAATCGCGCAAATAGTATAGTGGAATAACGCATTATTAGTAGAGCTTGCTGGGGTTGTACGGAGAATCATTGTCGTATGAATGTTACATTGTATACATGGTTGAAATATGCGTTCTGTTACAGTAATACGCTGTGGGCGTAGATATGCTTATTAATTTTTCATCCAAACATGTGTTTTATGTCATATATATACTACATATACATATATTTTATCGTATATTACGCTATCCCATGTCTAGAAGAAATTATATTAAAGTTCTTAAATATATAATCGTGAATTATCGAACAAAAACCATCACTTGAGTGTTATTAACCAAAATTGTAGCACATCCGTCTCTAAAACTTCTGGCTATGAACGCGTGCGCGCGCATTTCATTCACCAAATCCAGCGCTCATTCACAGCTCGTCGGCTATCAAGCGTGCCCTGGCTATCTGACGCTATTTCGACATATAAATTTTGATTACGCGTTGTTTTCGCGAACAATTATCAAAGCCAGCGAACGCGCGAGTCAACAAGTGAATCATCCGTCAAGCGTATATACTCAGCAGTAACACGTCGTCGTTGATTTCTCACACCCTATATATGCATAAAAAAACGCGAATTTCCCTCAAAGATGATTCAACCGCTACCGATTTTCATAGAGATAAAATATACATTGCAAAACAATGATTCATCATCGGAAATCGGCTGTAACCCAAAACCTTCATACAAGCCAGTGGTCGTCAAAGGACCCGCGAACGATGAAAAATATTCGCCCGATAACCGTGTGTATATATATGTGTAAAAAAAATCAGAACGCTACTCTCGTGGTTCGCGGAACCGTTCAGATAACATTTATCTCATCCAGCTTGAAGCGAGAAAATCCGCGCGACCCCAATCGCCACGACGATACTATGTTTGCATATGTATGTGTGTGTATGTGTATGTGTACGTGCGTTCGTGCGCAGGTCGTGAGAGGAAGGCCGGAAGACGCTCGACGCTATATACCCAAGCAAAGTATATTTTTAGCGCTTGCACACATCATTGTTGTTGACTATACTATACTGTACGTGCTCCCCTCATCTCGATGCCTATCGCCTCGCCATTCAAGTTTTCTTGAGGTAGGCGCGAGCTTCGTTCCTGATTGAAAACTCGAGGGGATTCTTTGTTTCTTCAGTTGTTATGGTTATTATTGTGGATTAATTTTCTTTTAGGAAGCTTACGTTATATATAGACGTATACGATACATGTTTCTTTTCGTTTATACATTCGTATATTAGAGCGAAATAGAAAAATAGATGTTTTCAAATGAACCTCTACACTGATATGCAAAGAAAGATGCTATCGACAGGTCTTTTGTCATTGCTCACTCTATAACGAATCCATTTGCCATAGAGCGTAAACGCGCGAGCGCACAACTGCATTTTATAATTCATTCATGCATTTAGTCCATTCATATTTTTATTTCCCGAACGCGGCTTTCAAGCTCATTCAACTCATTTACTATACGTACCGTTCATTCATAAATAATTATATACGCGCCTTTTTTTTCTCTTTCTTATACCTCCCAACAACCGGTCGCTTTGAATAATACGCCACAGAGTCGTTCGAGATTGTCCATGCTGATAAACTCGTCCGAATTGGCGATATACGTGGCGCCGCGCAGGAAAAAGCGACTCCGAAAATAGACCAGATGATACCGGATTAAATGAAATTTTGGCAACTAACTTATCCCGCGCATATATATATTCAGTGTCGACTGCACCACTGCGGTTTTTAAACACTACGACGTTTGCACGTCTGCTCGGTAGATTTTTTGCGAGTTAAAAGAAAAGAACAATGTACACGATGACAGGGGCATCGACGGATAACGGTCATACCTACGACTGCGTATATATACGTTATGTAGCTACTACACAACACATTCAATTTTTCACGCTCATCCGGTTTAATTCATTTTTTGCCAATCCAATTCAGCCGCCATATATATATATATATAGTCTCGTCGGCGGTCCAATCTGTTTTGTTATTTCTCTTTCGCTCGTCTTTCTACTCTCTATCTCGCGTTATCGCGACATTGGACCTCTCTTTCTCATTCTCTCGCGCACAGGGTATAATGTGTACGTGCCTAAGCGCGGTGATGAGACACCAGGCGAGTAATGTTTTTTCGTGAATTAGCATACGCGCGCGTTTTAGATGTCCAAGGCTTTAGGTCTGTATAGCGTCTTATTAAGCGTTAATTTTTTGTTGGTTCTTTAAGCTGTGATAATAAATTTATAGAGAAAGAAGGTTTCGCAGTTTGTTTACGAGTTTCATTCAGCTAATAGCATTTATTAATAGATTTAATTTTTTTTCTGTTTTGGGATATAGGTACGTGATTTTCGTATCGTTAATTTATTGGGTATAAAAAGTTATTGATTTTAGGAACGTTATTTGTGTACATTTATAAACATCGGGTTTGTCGAATTGAATATATAATGAAAAGTATTTATATGCTGCACTGTTTATAAATATTCCACTTACTTTACCATCAACATTATTTCGAAATTAATTGGTATTAAAATAAATAAAAAAACATGGCTATAACAAAAACATATCCCAGCTCACCGCACAGTCAACTCTAAACCGCCAAAGTCGGCTATCTGCCTTTCAAGACGCTGCCACAGCAACTCGCTGCGTCTTTATTATATATACTCGAACAGCTTGACCCAAAGCAAGCGGCAAGCGCCGTACACGGTTCACGGCTCAGGTCGCGGCCGTTTCTGCTCGCGCCAGATAACGAATTCATTCACATCGACGTCAACGACGACGGCGATGGCGGTCTCACTCACTCTATCAGCTTCGTCGTGGCGATTCATTTTCATTATCGGCACGACGAATATGTGTATACGCGCGATACGTATATACTTATAGAGACCGGACGCACTCTCCATTCAGCTGATGCGAAAGGTCGCCTCGATATATCTTGTTGGGTCTGTATGTGGTACGTAGACGTGCATGGTAATCGCGTATGATCGAGACCATTTTTAGGTTTTCTGCGGGAGGAAAGAGGTTAGTCGTTGTAACAGACAAACAAGAATATTGCGAGTGGTGAAATAGTTGATGTTAGCAAGTAGCTAAAAAAAAAGTATTTCTTATACATTTTAGTAAATATTTCATATATTCGAAAGAATTGAAACGAAATTTCAGTAATATGATTTACAAATTACAAGCGGTTCAAATAAACTGAATGCATATGCAAAACGAACGTAATCCATAACCGGAACGTACTGCTGAAATCGATTTTCCTCAATTATGAATTGACAATCAGCGGCTATATAACGCGCCACCGCACGCAATACATTCACAATACGCACCGCGCCACGAACGATCTAAAATTACCGAAAAGCCCCGATAACCCACTTTGTCCCTCTTACGCACGGGGACAAATATCCTTTTCTACCGTTGCTCAGCTTTCGCGTATCCTAAAACTGTTCACACGTGCTATTTGTCAAAATTTTCCACCCCCATACGTTGATGAAACATAGCGTCCACCTACATGTGTCTTCCATAAAAGTATGTATATCTCATAAAGAAAAGGCGAATGAGTCTCATTTTTCCCTTTATCTCTCTCTCTCTCTCTCTCTGACTTCCCTCCCAGCCCATTAGCTCAGCGCAGTCGCTCGATTTGCATGCCGATGAGTGCCGGTAAAGAGACGCGCTTTTTCTTCCTATATAGCGGGGGCGGAGGATCAGGAGTAAACGCCGTGGAAAAAGAGAAGAGGAGAGAGAGAGAGACGCTCAATTACTGATAAATTGACGTGTTTTACGAGAGAGGATTCAATAAACGTGTCAGCGGGTCGAGGAAGCAAGAAATACTGTCGTTTTCGAGGTCGCATAAGGGTGCGCGATATACCGTGTGATGA
Source organism: Torymus texanus (assembly GCA_036873485.1). Taxonomy (NCBI): domain Eukaryota; kingdom Metazoa; phylum Arthropoda; class Insecta; order Hymenoptera; family Torymidae; genus Torymus; species Torymus texanus. The sequence continues at coordinate 4,435 of JAYJLV010104969.1, read as the reverse complement.
TGATGGCGGAAATATTTATATTCATATAGACGCTTTTATGCGGATTATTTTTTTATCAATTTCGAATCTTTTTCTGTGTGTGTTTTATACAGAACTGTGGTATTCCGTTTTTTTTATCGAGATGTTAGTTTATTAGAGTATGAATCTAGAATAAGAGTGGAGTACTTTGGAAGAAAACTCCTTTTATGTGACCATATAGCTCTTTTTATACTTTTATGAAGGATTTTCTACAAAAACGTTAAACTTAATTCCGTAGAAAAGTATTTTCCTAAAAGAATAACGTTAGTTTACATTAACTCTTCATCATATGCAAATTCATTAATATAGAGTATAACGACTAACGTAACAATTTCAAAATAATAATAATAATAATAACCGCGACAGAGTATAAAAAACGGAATTAAACATTTTCCCACAGCTATACCTATTATACTCTGGCTCAACCGAAACGAAATAAATTATTCCATTAGAGAGTCTTAAGGCGCCTGTAATTGGTCCGCTTATCCTTCGGTGGGTCGAAAAAACTTTTCTAGGACTCTCTCTCTCTCTACTCGAAGCGCGCGGGGGGTATATATAGTTGAAGGTGCGCGCGCGCGCGTCGCGGCAGGGAGAAAAAGAGACAGAGCGAGGCAAGAGGACAAGAAAATCGATACCGAGGACGAAGGAGCCGATGCCAGAGAGAAGGAGAGAGAGAGAGAGAGAGAGAGAGAGAGAAGGACGAAGGGACGCAATAAGACGCGTGCGTATAAAGGGTGGCTCTCGAAGTACGCATCCGCAGTTATATACCCTCACGTCGGGGTAGTATCTGCTATTCGCGCGTATGGGAGAGGCAGTTATTTTCCGATGTGGTGAATAGTCAAGGTATATGGTCGTTATAAAGGGAGGTTTGTGAGAATATTTATAAAATTATATGATTGTTGGTAGTTTTAACAATATAAATACGTTCTTTCATTGATTAAGTTTGGATTTGAACCATTTATATATGATTCAACATTAAACAACATGTATATAATTCACTATGCTGACAATTAAATCCATGCTATAATATACCAATTAATTAGCCAAGTTCGTGCATTATTAAAAAACTTTTTGCATTAAACATTTGCCCATCGAACTATCACACATACACCTACGCATAGACAAACCATTAAACTCGAAACTTCTGGTCAGACTCAACAACTACCGAATTAATTCGTAGCAACGTCGCGTGAAAATTACTCTAATTCGTATACCCGAGCTACATATACATATGGCAATACACCCGTAGCAAAACTTTCCGTGCTACCCCGTATATAAAAGTCGCCTGCTCGCGCAAGGGAAAATCGTATTTGGAGCGCGGCAGAGGAACGGAGACAGAACGCGGAACGAAGCTAACCGCGGATCGATGCGTCCTGAATGACGCAGACGCCCACGCACGCACGTATACGCATGCGTTATCCTCTCTTTCGTTCTACGCAGCTTATATACAGATAACTTCTGACCCGACACGCACTGGTAAAGAGAGGAAAGGTCGCTGCGCCTTGTATAAGCATTTTACTATGGCGATTTTTGATAGAAAAATGATGGAAATGTTTCTTTGTATAAATAACGATATTATATGATACGTTGTAGAGTTAGGCTACACATCGATCCATGACGGAATCGCACGTACACAACGTGGTTGAGGAAGTCTTCGTCGACGTCGTCATTGTTGTTGGTAAAGCCGACAAGGGTTTGAATATTTATATTCGATGTAAATGTAATGGAGATTTATGTTGCGAGTTATGCCAGGCGAAGGTGGGCTTTCGTAGCGGAGACGGGTAGAAGGTAAACAACGCGTTAATTTTTGATGAGGTGAATATCCGCGCACGTCGGTGTAAGCGGAAGATGTTTATTGTTATTGGTACGAGGGAGTATGGAGAGAGCGTTGGATTATGCTATCGTGTAAGAGTATACAATAACGCGCGGGTTGTCGTTGAAAAATTTATGATGATAAGATGTATAAGAAGCATATCGTTAGTTCCTGAATGGTAAATAATTTTGAAAAAAAATATGACGATAATAGGGCTATTTTGTCAATTTTTCAAGTGATTCTGGCAAACGCAAGAGGAAGGAAAAATCGTCACTTAAGTACAAGAGAAATATATCCAATTCTTTCTTCATTGCAGATAAATTTACTACGGCTATGGACTTCAGCCATCTATGATATAAATTTTCCACGTAAAGAACCCATTATTGAACGCTATATATCGACAACATCGCATCGCGCGCGTCCTCGAGAAAATAAATATTTCGCTATATCCAAGGAACTCCATCGCTCTCCAGGCATTCTTCAACTTCCCACTCGGCAGCCTTATAACCCCGCCACACTGTCGCGTATATATAACGACGTCGTCGAAAGAGCGTTCGAACATATTGCACGGCGTGAAAATCTCTCTCTCCTCGTAGCAAATCGACGAGAACATATCTAGGTGCAACCCCCATCGCTCATCCCGCACAACGACGACGACTCCCCTCTGTGAGACGACGCGACTGTCTTCGGAAAAATTTGCCGGCCCATCTGCGGTCCCGGACGAAAACTCTTCGTCACTGTCGCTCGTATTATGAATAATATACATAGAGGTGTAACGAGCGAGAACGCGATTCTTCAAAAGGGAAGAAGAGAACACGTACGAGATATTACGAAAATGTATCGGTTGAACACGATGTAATAATACGCATGCGGGTGGTGAAGTTTGCTCATGCCGTGTGTGATTGCGAGATATTTTTTCATTTCGGATATGCGGAGGTGGGCGCATAAGTGTGGTTATAGAAGGTGATTGATGTTATAGGTGGAGGGTTCAATTATTGGAAAGTATAGTTTGTATAGTAAATAAGTTTATTGCGAATATAAAAATTACTGATGCGAGAGGCGTGGAGTGAAAAATATTTGCAGGATCTCACGTGCGCGTGTCTGTACGTAAACTGAAATAAAGTTTAATATTTTCCTGAAGTCGTAAATGCGCATGCACATGCACATATACACACGACTGAGTTGTAATAAATTCAATTGTTATTTCTACGCGGCAAGGTTGTTGCAGCTGCAAAATATATATGACTCCGTGGCTGTTAACACGTCGAAATGGCGGGCTGTTAAAGTTTTAACAACAAAATGGCCGATTCTGAGGGACCTGCAGTATAATGAGAACTATATTCTGGATTAGATTGCTTTTTCAGTTTTCTGTACAGTTTTAATGAACCAATTATGACAAACTTTTATTTATTAACGAGAAAATCTGGGTTGTCCGTCGATCGAATTCTCAATAGTATTATAGTTTGCTTGTTGTTTTGTTTGCGTGTAATTTATAAATTTTTGCGTTTCGAAAGTTTGCGTATATTTTAATGGAAAATATTAAAAAAGAAGTGCAAAGAAGTAGGTGATATCATAGTATGTTAAACATTTTTGTGATTAAATATGTATCAGTACAAGTAGCATTTACACTTACACACGTTTTATACAAGGAAGAAATAAATGTCGTTCAATGTAATTGAAGGAAATGTTGCAGAAGCGAGATACCGGATGCTTTAATTGCCTATAACATTAAATTTATAAGCGAAACGCAGACACGCGAGTGTTTAAAGTTACGCATGAAGTGTATAAAAAAGTGTATAAAAGAGAAAGAAGTTTTAATTCGAAGCGTTTTCTAGAATCTTAATGGAACATTAAATAAGTGTTAAAAATTCATTTGTGCAAGTAGTAGAAAATTAGCTTTGGATTTATCTACACATGAACCATTAAGACACCTTACTTAGATGAGAAACATTTGCATAAAAATAATTTTCTAGCAGACCTGTTTTAACGACATACTTTTATTAAAATATGTATACCTAAGAAACATAAACTATTCAATATAATTATATCAACTAAAGTTTATCCCTTGCATTTACGTATACACACGGTGTTTCTTACATATAAGATCACAACCCAAAGAAAGCATGTCAAAAATCCTAAACACAGACCTCTTATTCACTCTAAAACCTCTGAATCCTAAAATTCTGAACGCTACTACAAAAACCATAATCCATCTAACACGGATCACATTACCATTCTACTAATCCATTTCTCCACCCTCGAAAAGCGAAACTCCTTCTCAATACTGTACTCTCAACCCTCACAATAAAAAAAAACCTCCACCTCCTCTCCACCATGCAAATAAGCTGCGATCTCGCATCTCGTGCAACACGTGTGTTCGTTCTACAGCAGCAGCAGCAGCAACAGGACGCGTTGCTTACACAAAACGCGACCTTCGTCGTGTCGCGTGGCGCGCAGCCGCTGTGTACAAAAGCCGCTGTGTGCGCGCGCGCATTATACACGCCGTGTGCAGCTTTCGATGGAAAGCGCACGTACATATATATACACACACACACACACACACACACACACACACACACACACACACACACACACACACACACA
>JAYJLV010104958.1:0-11719 GCA_036873485.1 Torymus texanus | reverse complement strand
ACCCATCGAGTACGTGATCTAGGTGTTCGACGTAGTCGATAACAGAGTCTAGGTGGTGAGCTATGTAGTTTTTTCCCACTAGGTGATGGTATGCATCGAATGCGTGTTCTAAAAATAAAAACATCGTAGCGTACCACCTATACTGCGTCATCGTCTACAACAAATACCAAGACCACGTACTTGATGTGTTTTAACAGCTAGGGGCAACAAACTACGGAGCGCACCACCTAACCTTCGTCATCGGCTACCACGAATACCTAGACTACGAACATGATGTGTTTCAACACCTAAAGGCAAAAGACCACGGAGCGCACCACCTAGACTCCATCATCGGCTACCGGGAACACCTAGACTACGTATTTGATGGGTTTCAACACCTAAAGTCTAAAAACTACGTAGCGCACAACCTAGATTCCGTCATCGGCTACCTCTAACACCCAGACTATGTATTTGATGTGTTTAAACACCTAGAGGTAAAAAACTACGGAGCGCACCACCTAGACTTCGTCATCGACTACCGGGAACACCTAGACTATTTATTTGATGTGTTTCAACACCTGGAGGCATAAAACTGTGGCGGGCACCACCTAGACTCCGTCATCGGCTACCGGGAACATCTAGACTACGTATTTTATGTGTTTCAACACCTAGAGGCAAAAATCTATGGCACGCACCACCTAGACTCCGTCATCGGCTACCGGGGACACCTAGACTACGTATTTGATGTGTTTCAACACCTAGAGGCCAAAAACCGTGGAGTGCACCACCTAGACTCCGTCATCGGCTACCTCGAACACCTAGACGACGTACGTTATGTGTTTCAACACCTAGAGACAAAAAATATTAAAACGAACGCTGCTCTCTCTCTCTCTCTTATCATCGATGAGGGCCGCCACCTGTCTGTGGGGACCTACATATTCGCTTTTCGCTGTATATTATAATATGGGTATATGCCGGAAGTGTCGTCATAGCTGCAAATCGGCAAACCGGATGTGGGAATAACAGGACGAAAAGTCGAAAAGGAAAACTAACATAAAATAATTCAGTTGTCTGTATCTTTTGAACGAGATAATATTTTTACTCAAAACTTTTTGTGGACATATAGAAAAACGGGGACTTCATGTTTATCTACTTTTGGATTAATATAAATGCAATTTAGAAACGCAGTGAATAGTTGAAAATCTTGGGCGTTCATTTCAATGTATATCATCATGCGGTCACTCCTTAAGGCTCTTTGTATACTTGCCTTCGGAGCGCTCCCGCGCTCCTTGATTATTATTATTATTATGGTACATATCTATAGAATGTAAGAAAACTTTTGACATGTTCTATTTCTTTTTTCAGTTCTAGAATTGTGAAAAATATCACTTATTTTTCAAGCTTTTAGAATTATTTGATAAAATCTGACTGTCTGTTTCCTTTTAGTATCCCTAGTAGCCATACATGCAAAACCTAATGGAATACTTTTATGTCTTGGCCCCCTCCCTCCACCGCAACGAATTAAACACAAAATGAGTTTCCAACCTCCAAAACCAAACCACCATCCCACCTCCTATAAAAAAAGTATCACCGTTATTGCATAACGTTCTCGTCACAGCCCGCCTATAATCACAAAGCAAAACGACCGTCTCTAATCTCTCGCCGATTCTCGGAATCCCCAGCCCCCCTATATACCCAATATCAATAGGCTTGCCGGCACTCCCGATTCGCCGGAAAAACGTTTTCGCGCCCGCGTGACGCCTCCCTCGCTATGCTACATACATGCAATATGTATTATAAGTATACGCGAGCTCATGCGCACACACCTCGACTGCGAGACTGTTGGCGCATATTGTAGTCATTACGGCGTAACTTGCCGAGCCCTCGATTGTCGCGGCGCGCGTGTTTTCATAAATAAATTGTGCATGCGCTCGTGCGCGTGTCGGTGCTTTTATTCCGTCCTATCCCCTTCGCGCGTGTGTGTGTGTGTGTGCGTCAATGAAAGCGATGATTATTTATGGGACGATCGATGGCGATTTTAAATGCTTGTGGGGTTTTGAGATTGTTGAGAAATGTTAGTGCAATGTCGAAACGGGGCTAGAGAAGAGGGAGCTTCTTGAAAACCGCGCTATAAAAGTTTACTTTAAAAATTATAAATTCTGTTGATATCTTCATATTGATAGGCGTTATCATAGAACAGTTGGTGCATGTTAATATCAAATTTTACAATAAACAGTAATCGAAATAATAGTGAGATCAGCAGTTTGCAAAAAATAAATAAATCTAAATACCAGCAACTCAACATATAATTTTCGAATATTTTCAAGCTGATTTATACATGACGTGTTTTATAATTGCATTTACCCAAAAACATTACATTATACGAGCGTTTTGTACGCACATCTCAAAAAACTTCCTCCGACACCCCGCATCGGTTACATCTTCACATTCTTCTGCATCGCAAACCCGTGCGTCTACCTCAAAAACTACCACAGTTCCCGAAAAACTTCTATATACGCAATCTCGCGCAAAACGACAACTGCTGTCACGTTACACACAGGCATCCCACCTCGTCGAACGGATACTAATTGTTCTCCTTCCCCCCTTGGATATACCTTAACAAAAACCATCCAAAGTGTCACCACAAACTCGTTCTCGTATACATATATATATATACACGGACGGCTGGCAAAAAGGCCGAATAAATAAATTGATAACTCGTCGAAACAGGAATACGTGCGAGAATTCTCGGGCTGCACTTACATGGGCTAATCGCCGCGCTGCCGTGGCTGGACGGCGCAAAAACTGAGCGCGCGCGCGCGTTTAATTTGATAATTGTGACGTGCGCACGCGCGCACAACTCTCGGGAGTATATATGGAAAAATGTCGTCGCGCGGGGAATATTATTTGCGGGAAGCATGCGCGTTGTAGATTGATTTGTTTTTTGGCGGACGCGAGGAGAGAAGAGGTGAGTTTTTTTTCTCTTGTTGCTGCTGCTGCCGCCGCTGTTTTGCCGGAACGATTACGGTATTCCGCGAAGGTTTAGTGCGTTAAGATATGGGTTCGGGTGAACGTTTATTCTTTGACGTGTATCACTGCGAGCGAGTTATGTGTGTATATGTGTGTGTGTTATGGTTGGTGTTGTTAGAAAAGGAGATGTGGACTTATAAATTAGGAAAGCGCGAAATGTGGCGTTAGCGTTGTAAGCTTAATAATTTATCAGTTGTAGTATATATAGAACTGGTTACAAATATAATTTTATAACGGAAAAACAGTCTGGTGTTTAGTAGTAATGCTTATTTAGGTAAGCAATGAGTTTCGTAAATTTCTTGTGATTGATATAGTTTCTACAACTTTGATGGTAGCATGGGAAAATAAAAACCAGAAAATTCTTCTAAATGTTGATGAATTCCTAATGTTACAATTATTATCTTTTATTAAAACGTTCATAGTAAATAAAAATTTATTTTCATAATTTTACAAAGTATCCACCTATCGATCATTACTGTTATTAATGTCTAAAGATTTTAAATAAACATAGTTACAACGATATATACAAGCTATTAGATACGCCAATTAGATACGAACTCACTCGGCCATACATCAGACCCACTCTCTCGCGCCCTGTCCCACTTTATCACCTTGCACATAATTAAAGCGACAGCCGGACATCAAAACAAAACTCTCTCTCTCCCTTACACACTTGAACACATGCACAACTGTGTAATCGATCAAAATCGCCAGATCCGCGAGAGTATTAAACGAGCGTCGCGTTGCGAACCGTTTAACAGGCTTATCTTCCAATTACGCATAGGTTCACGCGCAAGCATAAGTCAAAACGTCGCGCAAAGCGAACAACGTATTAATTCGCGTTAAATCGAATTTTCGCGCTTGGTTAGCGCACGCTCGCGTGCCTATATATACGCGCCGGTGCGCGTTGTTGATTTATGTCGGTACGATGCAGAGGAGTCGCACGCGCAGGTGTATGAGATGTCGCGAAAGAGAGAGAGAGAGAGAGAGAGAGAGAGAGAGAGAGAGAGAGAGAGAGAGAGAAATCTTTTTATATATATGGGAAAAGTGTAGGTTGCTTTTGAATGGAGAGTAGTGTATTGAAGAGAGGAGAAGCTATGGTGTGAGATTTTTCTTTTTTGAGGTGGGATGGTTTATTGAGGAGGATGTGGATTCGAAGAGGGGGGAGGGAATAAGGTGGCTACTGTGCGCGGTTCGCGAGGATGTTATAGATGCTTGCGGGAATGATTTAGACTCTTGTTCCTAGAGGTGTAAAGAGAGGGGAAGAAAAACTGATTTGGAGTAGAGGTAATATTTTGTCTGCTGGTAATATTTTTGCTACTTTTGTCTTTACAAAATGTTCGAGAGTGGAATGTTCCATTTTACCCTGAGCCTCACTAACAATTTTTTATCAAATTTTATACTCTAACAATGACAAAATTATGAGCATTGTTTGATTCAGATTAGACCGTTTTCAGGAAATATTATTATAATAGATCAATAAAAAAAAATTAATAACAAAATTATGGAAATTTTCTATTCCAATAAAAGCAGAACGAAATATCTACGCTCATCTATTACCACTCGTTGCTCTTCCTATACGTACCCACCACGACCCGTCAGCGTCCAACACTTACACTCGCTAAATGTAAAATACCTCCACTACTCTCTCATGTTCCTCAAAAAATTCTCTCTCACTCTCTCTTCCTTTCTACACGCACTCGTCGTTTGTCAAAGTTTCATTAGTCCCCGCAGAGCGACAGTCGTTCCGGATGTATGTCGCGCTCGGGTAATTGGCGTCCTCTCTCGCTCTTACACGCATATATATAGAGAAAGAGAAAGAGAAAGAGAAAGAGAAGGAGGAGGAAGAAGAAGGCGGCCGCGCGCGCGCGCTCACGCGAGAACAAAAAGCAAAGCGCGCGCGCCGACAAATCGATAATCCCCCTTAGATCTGTCGCCGACCGCCTACGGCTCGAAGTGTCGTGTGTTGCACTTTAACGAGTGCGCAATGTATTCAGCGTCCGCGCGCGCACACACTGCGTGTATATATATACTCGACGCTGTGTGTGTAATAAAGCGCGTGGTGCGAGAGTGGGTTCGATCAAATGAGCCGCGTATACGCTAGCGAGAGAGAAAGAGAGAGAGAGAGAGAGAGAAGTTGCGTACGGGGAGTGTGAGATTAGATCTTGCGCGCGCGTGAACGTTGGGTGCAATGGAGGATTGTACGGTTTCTTGGATTTTCAAGGTGTAACTAGGGATTTGAGGAGGTTGAATTTGTTATAGGTTGTCGGTACTGCGGAGAGATAATAATATTCGGTGGCGGTAATGCCAAGGGATTAAAGAATTTAAACAAAATGGGAAAGTCGAACGGTATAGTGATAAACTTTACCTTAAATGTTAAGTAGCGAAAAGTTATTTAATAATAATTGATAAAAATGACGTAACCTATTCACTTTAAAACAATTTCTATAGTAATATATATAAATGTTTGCTATATATATTTGAGAAATTTTTAACTTCATCGGTTACAAGATAAATCTTTACTGCCATTGCGACATTCTTTAAGTTATCGGAATTAATCAATTAAGTATAAAATATTAAATAATTGGATTAATGAAGATAATTATCATTCAAACCCACACAATTTTTCACTCCCCCCTACAATCATTACAATCGACGAATGCAAAAAATAAATTCAATTGAAACCCCGCGTGGCACGTAAAAAATCACGTACAGCCCATCCAATCCATTTGCAAACCTCCGTCACTCTCTGAAAAATCAATCACCGCAAAGCGCATCCATCTCTCCCCTTAACATAATGAATCTTCTCTCCTCCCTCCCTCCCCTATTATCCTCTTAACCCCCTACCTCTACACGCACGCGTGCATTCACTGAACCGTCAGTCGGCCATATAGTCTCACACAAAGCGAGAAAACTTTTTTTAATGAAGCGTAATACGCGCGCGCGTAAACAACAGTTGAATGATCATATAGCATATATATATACATATATATATATATATATGCGCGAGTCAATATTATATATGCGCAGGCGCGCGTATATAGAAGCGCTGATTTGAATGAGGTGATTTATCGCGAGCCGAAGGCACTGACCGGTTGCACGAGCCTCACCTGAGCGTGCGCGCGCACGCGACTCTTCTTTCTTGTTATGTTGCTTTGCATTTGCAAGCGAGTGTGTATATATATACGAGTCGCGTGCTTATGCTTTGTAGATGCGTAAGTTCGTGTGCACGAGAGAGAGTATTATTGCAAGTATATGCGTGCGCAGGTAGGTTCTGTTGCTTTACAGAGGATTGTTTTGTGCATTTTTATTGTCAGGATACGCATTCTTCTGAGAGATTTCAAATAAATATATAAAATGATGGCTGAGATTAGTTGGAAGAGGAATTCCTGCAGGGCAGTTAGTTTGCGTTCATTAAGGTCGAGCAGAATAACAATTTGCTGTAAATCACATGATTATGAGTGTAATTAAAGGTTGCGCCTTTGACACTTGTCATTATTTGAACGATTAATCGCAAAGTGTTGTTTCTTATCAATATACCTACATTACACTTAATAATATTGCTTGGAGCTTGGCGACATTTGCATCAAAATGATTTTCATTATCCACAGTGACTGGCATAAATAGGGACTGAAACATTTAATAAAACTCTTTGAACTTACTATCCTAAAAAATAAGCCTAATTGTAGAAAAATAAAACCTCAATTCAAGTCGAAAGCACTTCACAATCTTCTTCTCCTGTCCCTACAAATATAGACATTTTATCGTTACACTTGGAGCAATCACTCGTCAGAGCTTCACTCGCGTTACTCAGCTCTCCTGGCCGAGATCGCGCCTCGCGAAGAAGAAGCCTCACTACTGCAGCCATTAATCAACAATAGAAACTCACACGGGAGTAGTATGGTGTTAATCCTCTCTAAGCTATTACCTCGCTCACCGCTCGCCAGCTGCTACCGGCGACGACGGCGACGGCGTAAAAGGATTATAGGAATGAAATTGAGCGCGCTCAAGAGAGGAGGGGAGGAAGAAACGACTTCTTTCCTCTCTACGCGATCGTATGAAATTAACCATTGTAGATCGAGGGAGAGACCGAACGGACGAACGAATGAACGAAACAAAAAACGGAAAGAAGGATATTAAAGGAACAAACAGGCCAGTTATAGAAGCCTTTAATTAAACCGTACGGTGTGTGTGTGTGCGTGTGTATCCAGTTCCATAAAGCGATAAAGAAACCGTGGTAGCAAAAAGCGCAAAATCCCGTTCGGGAGAGAAAAATAGACGGAAGGATTAACCCATAAGAAAAGAGACCGAGAGAGGGAAAGAGAACGTGAACGTCGCTGCGCGACTGAATCACGCTAACTAGGCTCGAGGCTTGGACCACACAGAGAAGACGACTCGACTCGAAGAGAGAAGGAGAAAGAGAGAGACAGAGAGAGTTTAGGGGCCGTTATCTTTTTCGCGCCGTTGCTTTTTGCACAGCGACAATTAACCTCGCACAGAGTCTCGCGCGTGGGGGTACAAGGAGAATTTATGATCGATCGGAACGATGGGGGCGAGTTCGTTTTGGTCAGTTTTTTAAAGTTTGATTTATCGAGGTGCGTTTTGATTAATGCCACAACCGATCGATGCGTTTTTTATTCAAATTCGGGAGGAGGAGGCGCTCGAAAAAGTGCAGGGCAGCTTCTTTCGTCTTCTTTTCTCGTTTTTTAACATAAGCTGGGCCGAGTTTCGCGTGTGGTTTTTGGTTACTTAAATGATTGTAAATTAAAATTGCAGCAGGTGGTGCGTATATGTGTGCATGCGAGTGGTTTCGAATGCTAGTGATAAATTTTGAAGGTAATGAAAGTTATACATGTGAATTAAGGCGTGCGAGCGCGAGAATATATATAAGCGCATAAGAAACTTTGTGTTTAACGGCCGTCGGTCCGAGTAAAATGAAATTTTCATTTACTTATCGTTCGCGAGAATTTAATTACACGTGGCGAAGCAATAACAAAAAAAACGTATATAGTAGTCGTTCTCAAGTAACTATTACGAAACTGTAACCAGACTGGTGAAAATATATTCGTATATGTATATATTCTTTAACGTATATTAATTGAGTTTTCGCGTAGTCGATTTGAAAAAAGCGCAGAAACTAATAAATCCGGAATAAAGATAGGTTTGATCGCTTGGACCGCGCGTAGCGCCTAATTCACCAACCGTTCGTCGTTATATATACCCATATCGCGTGCATATTCGAGCAAACAGCTGATTAACGTCGCTCACTCGCAACGACGATCTCGCCCGCGATAACGGACTCGCCGCAGCAACTTTAAATTGCACGACGATTTGTAGAGGGCCGCGTCGTAATTCGACGAAGGTTTATAAGCATTCGAACCGCGACGCCGAAACGCGCCCGCGTAATTGCCCGCCATAACCGTATCGTAAAGTCTCCTCGAAAAAGCGACGGCTATCAGCGCGCGCGCGTGCATACAATGTTGCGATTTATTTATGTGGGGCCCGGACTGTGGGCTCTAGATGGTTACTGGCATTACTTATTTATTTCGCCCTGTGGATTGGGGCTATTTGAATTGAGAGAGACGTGGGGAGGTTAATTGGGGTTTAATACGCGTATCGGAGGAATAAACTTTTTATTACGATTTTTTTAAATGCGTATATAGTGTATGTGTAATCGAGGCATGAAATGTATATAAAAGTGTCTATCGGTAATGTCATTTCGCAAACAATATATCATTGAAATTCAAGTGATGTAAAAGTCTTAATAAAAGAGAATTGATCGTACATTCAAAACGTAACGTGAACATATATATAAATATAACGAAACAAAATTCGTATATATCAGCTACCATCTAACGGCTCGACAACTCACCGCGTAATAGCTTCCTTCCTTTACTTACCGCCACCAAAATAATACATCCCTTCGGGCATTACACGCATGCGCGCTCTCATTACTCCCGATCGTCCCGAACCAATACAATTTCAATTAAAAGATCCTTAATAGAGCAAAAGCCGTACAGAGCGTGTATCATTATACGAATTTTCATTTGCTATTATCGGCAGTATGTATATACGCACACGCGCGCGTAATCGACGGCCGCCGCTGCCACCGTGCGGCAGGAATGAAAACATTAATCGGCACCGGTAGGGAGAAAGAGAGAGAGAGAGAGAGAGAGAGTGAGTGAGTACCGCCCGCGGCAGTAACCCGATATTATAATGCAATTACTTGTAATTCATCATGATAATGTTTTAATAACTCGTCCTGTTGCGCTGACCCTTGCGGTGCGGTCTGTGTATTAAAAGAAACGCATGGGGGATCGAGATAGACATGTGTCGAATTATTATTTTGATGCAAGGAGGTGAGGTAAAGGGAAACGAGGGGATAGAAAGTTTAGAGTGGCAAAAATTAATGATTTATTAAGTTTAGTGTGGTCATCGGAAGTAATGCTATTTAAATTTCTTGTAGGTAGTGCTACATATGTTTATATGTTTTTAATGAAAATGGATTTTAATTATAAATAACAATTTTCTTTTACAACCCATAAGATACGGCGATAAAAAGTTATTAAAAAAACGTTAATTGAAATAAAGTAGTTATTTAAAATCTTGACAATAGATGCCGTTTCCCTTAATAAAAAAATTCCTCGACGGTATCTTCTCGCGTACGATACGTGCGGTGTTTCGCGGTAAGGAGTAACTGAAAACCGCGCGTCTTAAAATTATGCGCTGCGTAAGCCAGAAATCGATAGGAGATAAGAGCCTTTTAAACAGCAGTTTAAAACTTATAATTTCTGTTAGCTGATTTTTTTCTTTTCTTACTTATTATTTTTTGCCACAAAAATATGCACTCGCGCTCGGCTATCAAGATATTGGGCTCTTGACACGTTGAGTTATGCAACGTCGGTTGAAAAAAAAAATTTTTACATCTCCGAGCGTATAGAGGACGTTAAACTTCCTTTATGATATGTTTTTACGACGTTTTAAATCATTATCTATCGCAAAAATTATTTTTAACTGATTCCTCAAGTTATTTTCGTTAGATGACTATGTCAGATCAGCTGCGTACCTTTTAACACCTAAATCTCGGTCATTTTCTCTATACTAATATATTACCCATACTACAAAAATATTCTATGTACTCAAATATTACTTAAGTCAATCAAATCCATCTCTTTTTTATAGAGGATCATGCAAAAAACCTTTATTTCTAAAAAAAAATTATTCTGCGTAATAACAACGCACAGGCTTCACCTCACGTATATAAACACTCGACAATTTCATTTTACAAAACTGCACCCAAAAACAAAGGACACGAAAAAGACCCCAATATCCACGGCCCCGAATTTAATCGACTTTTGCCTCGCACCATGTGCGGTGGTCCACCTCCTCTCTCTCTCTCTCTCTCTTTCTCTCTCCCTGTCTGGCCGCGATTTCCTCGACGATATAAATCCTCCTCGCTTGCTTTTGCGCTTGCGCGTCGCGTAATAACAGCGCGATTATCTGGCCGCTCGCACGCTGCGGGATCGCGCACAGCTGTAGCAGCTTGGCCACGTTGGTGTATATATAGCGGAGCAGAAACGGGAAAGACCCGAATTACACGCGCGGCGGGCGACTTTTGTGTGCGAGAGAGAGAGAGAGAGAGAAGCTTGAGGAAGATGTTATTTATGGGACTGCGGGATGAATGAAGGAATGAAGTCGACGCCCGAGGGTAGGAGGGGAAGAGGAAATGATGATCGATAATGTATCACTCGTAGTGCGACCGATCCTGGGATGGTTGAGGTTTGTATAATAACTTATGGTTTTTGAGATTCGGGAAGGTGGGATTATTATTTATAAAGAGTTGGAAAAAATGTGTAACGGAAGGTTTTTATGGAATTAATCAGAGCATGTCAAAGTAGGTTGGAGTTAAATTAAATTGCTTCCTCCAAGAGGAAGCTTTGTAACGGTAAAAAAAAATTTGAGACCAAAAATGCTTAAAAGGATATTTGAAGGCGAAATATGTTCAAAATTTTCAATTTTGAGAAAATTTTTTTTCCTGTCGGTATGTATGTGTGTATATGCAAACTCTCTATATATATCGAGAACTAAACCATCGATCTTCGTTGGTCAAAGTTTATTATGTTTGTTTTGCGAAAAAAATTCGGCACCATCATTGATTTAACAATTGACAGATTTTCTTTTTTTTTATAACCAAAAAACGATTTCGAATTTTTGGTTTTTTTGAATTTTACATATGTAGGAGTCAAAATTATTTACAAGTCTAAATTGATTTTGAAAAGTCTTTAAATTTTATTTAAATTACTTACATTTTAATTTTTTAAGTTTTAGGTTATCATTCGTATTTCATTTGTTATTAAGAAAAATTTTTTTAAAATTCATCAATTAATTTCTTTAAAACTCATGGTCAATCAACTTGAAATTTAAATCACTTACTAGTGTTCGCGCGTATCGATTGTCATTATTTTATTTATTTATTTATTCATTTTTTTGAGGTTATAAGCACACTATCAATTTAATTTCAATTTAAAAGTTTCTGTCCATCAGTATAAATTAAACGATAATAACATAAATTTGATAAATATGAAAATGAAGTGTTTCTTATACTATTTTAATTATTCAGTTTTAAATATTTTTAAACTCTAGAATTCAATCTTGAAAATACAAATATATTTGATTTTCGCGCCTATTTTGTATAGACCAATCTAATGAG
>JAYJLV010104947.1:0-11719 GCA_036873485.1 Torymus texanus | reverse complement strand
ATTTTACAACGCTCAGCGTAGGTCTCCATTTATTCCCACGTTCAGCGATGTCATATTACATAAAATTTTTTACAGTGTATAACCTTATTCGAGTTAGTTTACATGCATATAGCAATAATAAACTATATATTTGAAATTTAAAAAGTTTTTTTGATATAATAATAAATGAAACCAATACCAATGCAATTGTAAATTTAAGACCATTTTCTATTTGTTATACATAACAACTTTTCTTTAAAACAATAAAATATTATTTTATGTAGGAAAAAATATGCTATTCATCAGGAATGGTACTGATTAAAATTAGTAAAATAAAAACACATTTTCTAGTAAATAAAGTTCTTTATTCTTTATTTAATTTCTTAAAAAAAGGGAATATTTTGTGCGCAGTTATAAAAAATTAATCTTATAAAAGGGGCAATTAGTAAATTTATGCAACAGCATCATCTTTAGTAACACTGAATGGCTCTGCAACAACTTCTGCGCCACTGTCTGCAATAACAACATCCTGTACTGGTTTATCCCTGTTGTCGGTCTTCAAGCCTTCAATTTTCTTAACAATGTCCTGTGAAAAAAATGAAAATTTAGTAATTTCATTTTTTTATTGGAATGTAGTTTAATTTTGTTTGTGTCTTTACCATTCCCTTAATAATTTTTCCAAAAACTACGTGTCTACCATCAAGCCATGGAGTCTGCTTAACGGTAATGAAGAATTGTGAACCATTGGTATCTTTTCCAGCATTAGCCATTGACAGCCAACCAGCACCATAATGCTGCAGCTTGAAGTTCTCATCTTCAAAACGGTCACCATAGATGCTCTTTCCTAAAATAATTTTATTAATGATTAAATAAAATCAAATTAAAACATAAATAAAACTCTTGTAAAAAAATTAATAATAGTAATAATCTATTTTCATATGGATATTAATTTAATGTTCTTTTATGACATTACTGTGTTCCATGTATATGTTTGCAACTGGCTGCTTATATAATTCTGTGGTAGATTTACGTATACAGATGTATATTATAAAAAATAATTGGAAAAATTAAAAAAAAAATAATGAAAAATTTCCATCTAAAATACATTAATTTTTGAAGTTTTTAAAATTACGATGTAGTAGTTAAAAGCATGATGAATTAATTTTTATGAATATAAGATTTCTCGTGTTGTTTAATTGCTATTGCTCAATTTGTTCATTGCTATCAGTTAATTAATTCCATATTTTATATTTGAGTAGATTTACAATGTGAGTATAAAGTACTCATGTGCCTCAAATAAAGATTATATTTAAATTTTAAATTTAACTGGTTGACAAGTTTTAATTAAATTAATATGCAATTTTATACATTTGGTTAAACTATAGTGTTTTACTAAATCATTCCTAATTTTTGCATTTTTTTCATGAAAACTAAAAAAAATACTGTAAATATGAAAAAAAAAAAGAAAAATAAATATAAAAATTTTGTTGAACAAACCTCCAGTTCCATCTCCCTTGGTGAAGTCACCACCCTGGATCATGAAGTCCCGGATGACTCTGTGGAATTTGCTGCCTTTGTATCCCTCACCCTTTGGCTTCTTGGCGAGCTCGAAGAAGTTCTCGACGGTCTTAGGGACCGTTTTACCGAAAAGACCAATTTCGACCCTGCCAGCCTTCTCGCCGCCAATTTCGATGTCGAACCATGCCTGCAAAATTTAAATTCATCCAAGGTCAAGAACAGTCAATCGGTCATTGGACCCACTATATACATCAGGTATTTATATGTATATATATATATATATGATACCGGCAGTCTCGAGCGAGAGCCGCGCGCGCAACTACTCCTTTGTCGTGTGCACAAAGCAGCGCAAAGTGGCTGCGTTTGTGTTCGCTCCAAATGGTAACTACTTATGCTCTCTTTCTCTCGCATGCACATTCAATGATAGAGCGATGCTCTGAATGAGACGAGAATAGAGAAATCAAGGAGAGACTTCTCTAACTCGAGTCAGAAAACAATGAAAACGACGAAATAGGTATTGTAGTGTTGACTCAGACACTTACCTTGTGGGTAACTTTGGGTCCCTTCTTGGCAGCATCGTCCGAACAGGACACCGCCACAACGAGGCACAACAGCAGAGCGAAGCTCTTCATTGCGAGAGATTGAGAGATTATATCTCCTGATCTTGCGGAAAAAAACCGAGAGCTTCCTCGAGATGTTCCTCGCGGCTAAGCTGGCTACGACGGACTGCGATGACTGGGCCGCGTCACATGCGTATATGTATGCGCGATCTGCGCTCGACCGCAGGCACGCTGGAAAGCTCTGATTGGTCGGCGATCAGCGGACTTTTCGTACACAACAAACTGCCTGTGACACCTAAGCACTTCTTTTTCGCCTGCTTTCCGCACAGAGGCGTATTACTTTTTCCGGAACTCATTTTTTGTTTAACATTATTTCGCAGGCAAACAATCAACGCTCGTCCGCAATTTCTGGTCGAGTATTTTTGCAGTCATGCACGAACTTTGTTTTCGTCCTGATTCTTCGCATGCTTGTAAAATGTTTTTCCGGTGGCCGCTTTATCAGATTTAAAATACTCGGTGTACAAATATTTAAAGAGCCCATCACGGTCTGCTGCTCCGTTTTTTCTTCTCAATTAGGCACATGTTTTTTTTTTTTTTTATTTTATTTGCAAATTTTTTAAATTGTAACTATCTAGGTCATACTAGCCGATCGTACATTTCATTTGCCATGGAAATTTCAATATACCTATGCACGGCTTTGACATTACGTAATGATTACTGAGATTGGCGAATCCCTATAAGTCTTACGTGCAGGCGCTTTCACCATAACGCTGGAACTTTTTCACCTACAATATAAATCTATTCATTTTCCATTATTCGATAAAAATACGTTATATAATCAATCTAATCATTTTCACGTGAGTTATTATATTATATGAATTTTTTAATGTAGATGATCAATTAGGCTTAGGGTTTTAAACTATATGTTGAAATAAAAAATACTATAACAATTACATGTAGGCATTAAATTAATTTGAGTCACAACTATTGTAATTGCATATTACAAAATACGCTTAATAATGTAATTCTGTCGTGTTATTATTAAAATTTTGCAAAAAGTTTATATTCTAAAATATTAGCATTTCTATTATTAAAAATATCATACTCCTTATCATTTATTTTTCAAATACAGTGTGTGTATATATATATATAATATACATATATATACACATGCACACACACATGTATAATACATTTCGAGAGATTCAAAAATTTAAAGATTAATAAAAAATTTAGTTTGGAGTTTCCTTTATTTTGTAATGATTACCAATTTATCATTTGAAAAATAAATGTGTGTGTGTGTGTATATATATATATATATATATATTCATCGACGATACGAAAAGATACAGAAGGCCGTCCTGATAGTAGATTCCAGAAAAAATAAAATTTGACTACATGCGCCAACAGTGTAAGGTACTGTAAGGTTAGGCTTAGGAAGATCACATTCTGGATTCTGCATACACAGACACATAACAAATACACTCATTAAACCAAACACATACGTATAGACAGATTCTGAAGTCAGTTGATAGTTCACGATTTTGTGTACAAAATCCGTCAACCGGTTTAAAATTTTACATTTACCAACTATTATTAGATAAAAATTTCACTTCTTATTTATTTTGTAATTCTGTAAGATTATAAAGGTGAGTGATTAAGCATTATGAGTTTTGATTAGATTATAAAAACACATTTTTCCGTTCGAAAGCGTTTGGATGTTACAATGAATTGGCATGTTTTGAATTTTCTTTCTAGAGCTGGCCATTTTCCTTAACTAGCTCTAATATAAATTGAAGAAGTATAATGATTGAAACAGAGTCAATGCCAGTAGACAC
Source organism: Torymus texanus (assembly GCA_036873485.1). Lineage (NCBI taxonomy): Eukaryota > Metazoa > Arthropoda > Insecta > Hymenoptera > Torymidae > Torymus > Torymus texanus. Next base: position 7,824 of record JAYJLV010104947.1, on the reverse strand, counting down.
TCCTTTTCCTGCACCTGATGAAAATAATACTCAAGAAGACTTTATTAAAAAAGAATTAAACTTTGATGTTGATCCTGAAGATCCTTTGACAAAAGCTACTTTAAGTGACCATCCTGTAAATGAGTGGATGGATATTTTGGGTAATGGACAACTAAGAAAGAAAGTATTAAAAGCTGGCAAAGAAAACTCTAGACCTAACCGATCAGATATTTGCACCGTAAAGTTTATTGGAAAATTAGAAGATGGAACTATTGTTGATGAAGAAGAAAATCTCAGTATACAAATGGGAGATATGGAAGTTATTCAGGTACTTCAAATTTTATGAAAGATAAAATCTATATAAGTTATTCGAAATATTAACTGAAGTTGGTTACTAGGGTTTAGATTTAGCTATTGCTTTAATGGATGTAGATGAAGAAGCAGAAATTGAAATTCACCCTCGATTTGGATATGGTGAATTAGGACGAAAAGCACCACCTCTGCCAGATATTCCATCGAATGCTACATTAACCTATAATGTTACTCTTAAAAATGTTGAATATGAACCTGATATCGAAGAAATGCAATACAGTGAAAAACGAAGAATTGGGTAATGTATACAATAAAATACAGATGTTATTGCTTTTTCTTTTTAGTCGTTATTTGGATATCTCATATATACTTTTATTAAGAATATTAAAATATCAAACAAGTTTTCATTTGAATATTTATAAATTACTTTTAGCAATAAAAAACGAGAACGAGGGAATTGGTGGTTTGCTCGTGACGAGTCTACTTTAGCAATTCAGTGTTATAGAAAAGCATTACAATATCTTTCACCATCTAGTGAAAATGATGTAACAGATGAAAATAATGCAGAAAGGGAAATTATAAGCGATTCTGACTTACAAGCTATTTTGGAAGATGCTCTAATAGTACATAATAATTTAGCAGCTGCACAATTAAAAGGTGAAGCTTATGATGCTGCTTTACAAAGTGTAGAAAATGTTTTAAGATGTCAACCTCTAAATGTTAAAGCTTTATATCGTAAAGGTAATAAAAATCATTGTACAATTAAAAGAAATATTATTTGGTTAATTTATTTTATCATCTCATATTATATTTTCAAATTTCAAAAACTAAAATTTTTTTTTCTAGGGAAAATTCTTCATTATAAAGGAGAACATACTAGAGCTTGCACAGTTTTGTCTCAAGCTCTAGAGGTTGAACCTGAAAACAAAGTAATACAGCAAGAACTAATAATTTTAAAAAAGAAAAGTGCTAAAGATGCACACCATGAAAAAAATTTATATAAGAAAATGTTAGGTACCTCAAATAAAAGTTCAAATAAAACTAAAAAATCAGATAAGAAAATAGCTCCAACAAAACTCACATGGAGTTTGCTTGGTGGTACAGTTGCAGCAGTTGTTGGGATTATTGCATATCGATTTTTGTCATAAAATAAAATAGTTAGACTGATAATTCATTTGTTTGAACAAATTTTTCTTCATATATTTAAGTTTTAAAAGGTGATATTGGAAGGCAGGAGAGACATTCCATTGGGAATAATTGAACATGTGCATTGGTTATCTTGTTACATTTGCCTCATGTAATTTGTATACAATTGTATATTTAATAAAAAAAAAAAAAAAACAGTTTTTAAGACTACAAGTTTTTGTTTACAGCACCAAGATGCTATATAATTATATCTAATATGTACAAGATTGATTTTTACAGTCACATACAAAATTTAATAAATAATTAAGCCTTATGTTATTGCTGCGGCACTGGGCAGTAATGCTGTTTTATCAAAGAACGAGCAATATCAAAATGTCCTGAAAAAAAAAAATAAAATATTTTAGGCATTCATGTTCCTGTATGAAATAAAAATAAACAAATCTATAAATATGATCTATAAATTACCTAATTGTAGTTCTATGTAAAGAGCTAACATTATGACGTGAATAGGAACATCGCAATCTGGACCTCTTGACGTCCAAACCTGTAAAAAATAATATTTTATTTTGAGGATGATAAAGTCTTTGTGGATATGTTTTTACTAGAATTTATACAATAAGGTTGAATATAAAAGTTTGAGATGTGTTAATGGTAAAATAATAAATAAATCGTATATTTCGCCCTGAATCGTCAGTAAGAATATAGGCCATTTTATCTCGGATACATATAATTATAATATTTGTCTCAATACTTTTATCACACAATAAAATAATATTTTATCAGAAACTACATTAATATTGTAAATATTTTAATTTGTAAATACCTGTTTTAGTATCTCTCCAGACTTATCAAGTTCTCCACGAATAGCATAAGCAACTGCTAAATTATAGTTTAAAATTGATTTTGCTGTAGCCATATTTGATGGGTACCATGAAACTAGTAAATAAAATGTTTAATAATAAAAAATTAACAAATACAGATTGAAGTAATACAATATTCATATGTTTACCTTTGCTGGGCTTTTGTTCAATAACTTCTTCAACCGTTTTTTCTTTATCTCCCACCACTTCTCCAATGGGAATGTAAGTACTAATATCTTGGAGAATTTCAGGTTTTAGATGTTCTAAAGCTTCGTAAATTCTATCCAAGAAAATTAGACTCTCGGCTGCATATAAATTACCAAGTAACCAGTGTGCACCAGGCAATTTTTTTATACTGAGAAGTGATTTAGCATATTCGAATGCTAGTACATAGTCACCTAAACATAGTGAAATATAGGCACTAGCAGTTAAAATACTAATTTTTAAATTTAAATTTTCAATAATAGTTGATTGTGACGGTATTATTCTAGTTGAAACTTGAGTTGGATTAGTATGTCCAGTTGAATTAGTACTATTTCCTGTAAAAGAAAAATATATTCTGTAATTATTAAAATATCTATTATTAATATAAATTTTAGAATTAAATTTTGAATTATCTTAAACTGTAGTCAATTTTTTTCATTTGATTTTGAAATAAACTTGCACCATGTATTCATTTAAATAATTTAGCAGTTTATAATTGTTCAATATCTTTTTATAAATTTTAACAAATTCATTACCTAATTTGTGACTTGCTGATGGTGTAAGTGACCCAAGCAAACTTGATTGTTGTTGATGTCCAATTATTGTTTTCTTTGCCCCATCTTCAGTTTGAATATTTGTAATTGGTAAATTCGTTTCTTCACAATTGGTTGTAGGTAGTAAAAAAAGTGCATTCTTAAGGCACAATATTCCATACTCTAATGTTGGTTGAGGTATTGCACAAGATAATCCATCTGGATTGTATTTACCATTTTTAGATAAAGATGTTGTTAAAATAAATTTTCTACTAATTCCATTGTTATTTTCTCCTACAACTTTTTCAACCATGTCTTTCCGTCTCTCAGAAATATCAAAATCAATTTGGTTGGACTGTAAAATAAAGAAAATAATTATATAATTTATATACATCATGAAATTAAATAATGCTTAGAATTTTATATAACTCACAGATTTGTGACAAATTATAGAACATTCAGCCATTCTTAACCAAAGTCTTGGATTATTATGGAAATATTGGAGTGCCTCAATAAAACAGTCAAAAGCCATTTTTGCTTGACCTGTATAAAGAAAACTTACACCCAAACTGTACATCAATACATAATGTTTATTTTTTCCAAAAGCTTGAAAAGGAAATGGCTGAGATAATGATTCTGAAGTTGTATTATTGGTCCCTTCTGATTGTTTCAAACTGTCAATAGTTTTTTTATTTTCCTCCAAAGCAGCTTTTAAGTAAAAACATGCTAGGTTTGGTTTCCCCATAGCAAAATGAAGACTAGCAATATTATTGTAATACAAAACAGCAATAGATTCTCCACATGTTCTGGATATCAAATTTCAATAATTTAGTTAGAGAAAGAATCTCATTAATTCTGTTCTTATGTATTTTAATGTTTACACTCACTTGAAATCAGGACAAGTTTCACTATTAATGGTATTCAACAGTTTCATAGCTTTTTTAAAATTTTTTCTTAAATATTCTAAATTGGCTTTTAAGAAAATTGTTGAAAGATTCTGAAAAATAGGATGTTTTTATTATAAGTTTTTTTTTAGTATTTATCTATAAAATTAATAAATTTAATTTTAATATCTAAAATACACTATATAATTTATGTGATATAAATTTGTTTTGATAATGAAATACGCACTGTAGGCATTCCTAAAGACACTAATGTTTTCCATTCTCTTTTACAAAGTTTCAACTGAAGTGTTCTGAGGTATATTTTCAATTTGTATTTAAGTAACTTGATTCGAAATGCATCGGTTGCCACATCAATACTATCTTTTTTTTGCTCTTTGTCTGCAACAGTTGTTGGTGGTGTTCTAGCATTAGGTTTTATTACACCATCATGTTTTTGATTTGGACTTTGATCTCCTAATGCTGATTTAGACGAATCTGCAGCAGATGTAAACTGACTCTCTATGTAATTGACCAATGTCAAAGCTGTATCTGGCCTTCCCAGTGTTAGATGCAGTTCGATTAATAACAGACAAATTTTGTGTACAAAACTTTCCTCTGCAAAATTTGAAAATTCAGAATGATCATTAACATAATAACTACTTGGTTGATAACAATAACATCAAGTAAAATTGAAATCTTACCCATTGGCTCAATAAGTGCAAACAGGCTATTTACAATGTCCAAAGCAGCTTCATACTGCCTTGAGTGATAGAGGATGACAGCTTGGTTGTACCTCAGAACGCTCTTCTCGACATCCTCAGGCTCGACGCTCGTCGCAGCTCCGGTCGTCGCGTTAGATGGTGCCGGCATACAGATCGCGTTCAGGCTCTTCCTCAAGATCTCCACCTTCCTGGGGTCGCTACTCCTGTAGTAGTCGACGATAATCTGGTTGTGTGTCACCTTGAGATCCTGCGGCCTGAGGCCCTCGAGCGTACCGAGGAGACTGTAGCAGGCGACGAAGTCGCCCTTGTTGTATTCCGCCTGGGCATCTCGAGCGAGTTCGCGTTCCTGCTCCGTAACCGGGTTACCAACGGAGGTGCCGTTGTTAGCGCTACTACTGCTGTTGCTGCTGCTGTTCCTCGACGCTCTCGCTTCCTTGCTCAGAGAAGTGTCGGTCGGGAGCGTTGACTCCCCGCTATTCATAATGCAGGATAACCTCCTTCGCCGCGCGTCTCTCGTCGCGAGACTCGCTCGACGAGATTATGGCCGGGCGATGAAAGAACGACCCGCGTTCGTATATTGGGCAATTTCCTTAGAGCGCGTATTATATCGACAGCCCGCCAACGTTTTCTAATAACAAACGTTGCGCTAAAACACGACCGTGTGGGAGTCGTATACTGACAGAGGCGGTGGTTCTCACTTGTTCTGCTTCTACAGGTTACTCGCCAAGTCACTGTGCCGTCAGTCGCTCACGCGGTAAAAATATTCCGGTTGCTGCTGCCTTCGAGTTTTACGAAAACCCGCTAACTTAACTCGCATTAGCTTATCGCTACTTTAATCTTGTCTTCCTCTGCTACCACTGCTGCTGATGCTCTCTCGCACAGCGCAATATAACGTCCCAATGAGGGAAACCTATTTTTATATCATTAGGTAGTCAAGTCAAAACAAAACAGCAGAAGAATACGAGACAGCGAAGACGAATGATAAGAGTGTATACAAAAATTCTGTTAGAACAGAGCTCGCGGCTAGCGAGACGGTGCGAAGTGTTGACAGGGCAATAGGCCGGATAGGTGCAAATTGTCCGGAGAGCCGCGTGCATGTCTGTTTTCGCCCGCGGTCAGGAAAAAAGAGAGTAAGCAGAGAAAGAGAAAAAAAACAAATATGCGCGGCGCGACGACGTGCAGGGGGAGGGAAAAAAGTGTGCAGAACAATAGGTGTGCAGTGGGCCGCGCTGTGGGCGTGAGTGAGTGCGCGTGCGCGCGCGAAGGGAAAAGGGGGCAACGCAAGTGGGTGGGAGGGAGGTGAGAGAGAGAGAGCAAGTAAGAGGGAGCGAGAGAGAGAGAGAGAAGCGCGAGTCTCGCCGTCTCGGGTTGTTGGTTTTTGGAGCGAAGCTGCGACTGCGAGTAAGCGCGCGCGCGCGAGAGAGAGACTGACTGGACTGGAGAGCTCTCTGTGTGCCTAGCGGAGCGCGTCCCGATGGTGTACGTCCCTGTTTGGCGAGAGCGCGCCCCGATATTATGTGCTGCTTTGTAGCGCGACATTAGCAATAGCAGTATCAGTACTAGCAGTGTAAAAAGCGATCGTAAGTCGCGTTTGCATATACCTATGCGCGAGTCGCCGTCGTCGTCGACTGGAGTGTATGAGGCCGGAGGCGGAGGTGTAGTCAAAGGGCCGCGGACGCTAGTGTAAGGGAGAGAAGAGAGAGCGCGAGAACGAGAGAGGACAATACAAGTCAATGGGAGTGCGCCGAGCGAGAAGCTAGCGCGCGGAAGCGCCGAATTTCGACGTCGTCGTCGCGGACTAGTTGCTGCAGCCGCCTCGATATAGCGAGAGAACGGCGCGCTCTCTCGCCTTCCATAAGTTCCAGAGAGACCCACACGGGATAACGCACGGAAAACATGGACGCGACTGTCGAGAGGGAGAGCAGCGCGCTCGGCTGTCTCTTCCAGCAGATCATCCAGGACATGAAGGTCAGTTTATTGTATCTGTACGTCCTGGCCCCTATTAGCAAAAGCTTCATCCCGTATCTTTGCATCCTTCGATCCATAGCGGCGCTGAAAAGGCACACTGCCACAGGCGATTAGCGCCGCTTCTTTCCCGTAGCAGCCTCTCTGTGTATATTTCGCCTTTAGTAAGCAACGCGGGCTTATCAGCGCGCGACAGCTTTTTTCTTCCCTTCCGTTTCGTCCTTGCTTACCGACGCAAGTTGTAACTCAAGACAATTGGCACAACTTTTTCTGTAAAAACACGCCGTTCTCCCTACCTCTCGGTCCCTCCCTCCCTCCGCCTTCACAACTCGCCTTTTAGGGCCAATGCACGACGTCCCTTCTCTGCCTGCCTCTTTCTGTCTTTCTCTCCCTCTCTCTTTCTCACTCTCTGTTTTCCTCTTTCCGACTGGTTTGTCTTCACTGTCAGCAAAGTACCTACTCCTGTGCTTTTTGGCACTTGTTTCACTTTTTCAATAATCCTGATTTTCGCGCTGTGTTGCAGAATGGCGCGCCTCTGTGGGAGGAGTTGATCTCCAAGGCAACAAAGTTACATACTTGTCTGAAGTAAGTTTGCAAACAGCTTTGTTTGTTTACACAGCAGAATCTAGTTTTTCCTTAACTTACGCTCCGTTTCTTTTTTTAACTTTAGGGCTGCTATTCTGGCGATTTCCGCGTACCTTGAAGCTTTTCAAAAGATCGCGGATGCAGCGACGAATGCGAGAGGTATGATGTATAAATATTTTTTAAAGTTGTATTTAATTTTTAATTTTAATTGAAAAAAGAAGTGATGTACTTTCGTAAATATTAAATTACTGTTGATAAAGTGTAGATCAAAGTACATGACTTTAATTCAATTTTATGTTGATTTAAATTAAAAGCTTTTTTTAATTTTTGTTGACATTTTCAATCTGTATATTAGTTCTATCATTATGTTGTTTTATACTTTTATGTACTCTTAATTGATTGACATGGTTTTCAGGAGCTACTAGAGAAATTGGAACAGCTCTTACAAGAATATGTCTTAGACATAAAGCTGTTGAAACAAGAGTAAAATCATTTACAAGGCATGTAAAATTATTATAAAAATACTTTTTCAGTTTATTTTATTCCTTATTTTATATTTAGGTGTTTGAAATTTCGAACGTTCATGGTGAACGAAATATTTTTGCCATTTTCAAATTTAGTCGAATTTGGCTAC
>JAYJLV010104936.1:0-11720 GCA_036873485.1 Torymus texanus | reverse complement strand
TTTCTAGAAAACAAATGAAGGAAATCTCTTAAAAATTTAACCCAATCCTGAACTAATAGAGTTTAATAAGTGGTTAATATTTCAAGTCAATTAATAAAGAATTCATTGACAAAAAAGGTATTCAAAAATTTTATAGAAAAATATTTAACCTCCAGAATCTTTTTTCGTAACAGTCAGATATTTCTAAGTAACGAACTCATCCTGTAGATATAAAAAAAACTATGTCCGTGTCGAATTTCAAGTCGATCGGATAATTTTTACTCTAGTTATCGTGCGACATCGAAAATGCCATTTTTTTCGAAAATATTTTTTTCTCGACAAAAAATTGAAATAATCTCTTAAAAATTGAACCTAATATTCCTTAAAATGAGATCAATTAGTGGTTTAAATTTAAAATCGATTGATCATTTAGTTTCTGAGAAATTAATTTATGAATTTTAGGAACCTTTTTCTTAATAACAAATGAAATACGAATAATAACCTAAATGTTAAAAAACGTAAGTCTAGGTAATTGAAAGATCTTTCAAGAACAATTTAGACTGATAAATAGTTTTGACTCCTACATATGTAAAAATAAAAAAAACGAAAAATACAAAATCGTTTTATGGTTATAAAAAAAAGAAAATCGATAGAATATTAAGTACGTCAAGGGACCGAGTTTTTTTCGCAAAATGAACAAAATAAGCTTTAAATGGCGAAGATCGATGGTTTCGTTCCCGAGATATAGAAAGTTTACACACACACACACACACACACACAGGAAAAAATTTTCTCAAAATTGAAAATTTTCAACACATTTCATATTAAAAAATCGTTTTAAGACTTTTTTGTTTCAAAAATTTATTTCACCATTACAAAGCTTCCTCTTTGAGGAAGCAATATAATTTCATACAGTTTGTTACACGAGTTAATATCAATAGAATCGATATAATTGATAGTCGTTATATAAATAATCGTCAGCAGATTCTTATTGAAATTTATATTTGACGAACAATCTCAAACTCGATAAATAAACTTTGTAATTTATCATTAAATATAAAGCAAAAATGGAATTAAAATATTCATCGACATTTCTTGTCTATAATTTATGTCTAAATTTTCATAATAGTATAAAACTATTAAAAGTCATTATCGATCAAGATATTTTTCCGTTTTTTATAGCAGTAACTTATAAGCTGAACTGTATAACCATAAAACGGCAACATCATTGATCTTAAATTGACAAGACTATAATAAATACTTTCATAATCGTATATAATCGATAACATTTTCGCTCAAGGAACCGTCAAATCATCCCATTTATAATAATTTATTTTTATTAAAAAAAAGAGGTATAGTATCATCCCAAACCCATATAAAAAAACTACGTTTCACGGCTACTTCGTGCAAAAAGATTTCAAACGGCACGATCCGTTGATGTTTTTATTTTTCAGTCGTTACACGTGTCACGCCCGTGAATCGTGGCACCGTAAGGAAACCGATCATCACCGAATTAAGAAATTAGGTTACGCACAGAGCCGCTTATGTGTACCCTGTGCCAACCATGATGATTTCGACGATGATGGGCCATTTCGATAATCCACGCGTATAGGCGCGCGCGCACGTATACATGTATAAGGATGATGCGAATTTTTATATAATCGCGTACCTCCTCTCGTTCATTCGCTCGTATATAGAGAGCACCGATAGAGAGGCGAATTCAAAGGTCAATCGGTTCACGCGCACGCGTTGGATAATAATCTTCCCGGGCTGTACATCATCAATTTTCTCAAATGCGCAACCGCGTGTGTAGCCAGGCTTTTCGCTGAAAGCTGCGTTAATGCTTCTTTTTTTCTTGGTAATGCTTTGGCAAGATTGATTATTTAATGTTACTTTTGTAATATTGCGGTTTGCGCATGCGGATTATATGGTTGACCGGGTGAGCCAGGGCTTATTTAACAGAAGGCCTGATTTACGTGATGTTTTATCTATCTCTCGTTTGCCTAAATAATGTATATCGTGTGTTATGATCGATTTCGATAATGAGCGGGTAGATTTTCAAGGTAAAAATATGAAATTTTACTGTTTATTTAGACTTGAATACACTTATACACATACAGTTTTACAGTATATAGGAAATGTTTTCTGAAAAATCAATCCAATTGTTGTTATAAATAGCAACATTATAACAGTGTGTCACTTCATATTTCCTTTCTTATACTCATCGGAGTCAAAACTTTGACTTACTTAAGCTTCAAGAATTTCAAATTCAAAATATGAATAAATTTAGAAAATTTCTTTTTGTTGATAACGAATGAATAAATAAAATGAATAAATAAATATCAATAAGCTCTGCCATTAATAATGATTAGAAATCGAAACGATATTAGAAATAATTATAGTCGTATCGCCGTAATCTCTAAATCAGTGTACTAAACTCGGATAATAAAAGGGCTCTCAAAAACCGATTAAATAAAACGCCACTATCAATTATACAATTATACTAATAAGCAGGGATTTCGTTGTATATACAATACAGAAGGATTTCATCTCCCTATACACCAAACTCAACACCGGCGCACTATAGATACGACTATACAACTCGACGCGGCGTATAGACACCAAAGTGATCGGAAAAAAGAAAGTCCTGACTAGACACTCTTTAGATCGCCGCCCGCCACAAAGACAGACGATCACGCACGCATGAATGTCTCGCACGGAGAGAGAATCGACAGAATCCGATTTCACAATACCCACATGTATAATACAGGCACGCGATCGCTTTCTTCTCGCGTGCGCCTATATAATTTCTAACGCGCGCTCCGATTTACATTCTCCGAGGCGTCGCGGTCTCTCTCTATACTCTCCGCGCGTATCACATCATTACCATATAAACGCGTACGCGTGCGGCTCGCTTTCGTCGTCGCCGCCGCCGCATTGTGCACACTTGTGAATGACCGCGTACTCTTGATCAATCTACACCCCCGTGAAGATTTATCTAACGATGACAGACCCGAGGCTTTTTTTTATTTGGCTTTGCAGGTGCTGTTTGGGTGCTTTGTGTTGGAGGTGTTGAGTGTAGGTGGGATTCGTTTGTTTTCGGGTAGACTCGTGGCTGTTGAAGTGTGGTTTTTCAAGAGGTGTACGGGTGCTCTGCAAGGAGTTTATTGACGTTTGAATGGAGCTTTGGATTGTTTGTTTACGTTTGATTTTCAAGCTGTTTCACTGATTGTATATATTTATTTGAGTCTTTTGATTAAAATTATTTTATTTGAAATATTATTTAATTAATAATAATTCATATTCAATTTTATGCGCAATTATTTCATTCTCGCATAAAATACATTAATTATTATTTATTTTAACAAAGATGCTTCGAAATTATTATTACACACATTACCTTTTTAGCGCACTTTTCTTCTTATTACTTAGTAACGAATTTTGGTTAAGATTATATATAGTTTGCCTATATTGTAACTTCCCTTTATCACATAACATCTATGCCTTAACACGAATATATTGCTCCCCGGAGAGTTAAGAGGAGACACTGGGTTCCCTCGTAACTTTATTTAATAATTTTGAAAAATAACACTAACAAGCCATTCTGATATGGTCACATTTCTTCGTTATTTGGGGAAAAAAATCAATACACAAATCTTTCAGTTTCACAGGTTCGACCTTTTTATTTCACAAAAAAAAGTTTTATATTCCGTACATAAAGCTTTTAATTAAAAAGAATGAAAACTTTTATCAAGCCCTTATGAAAACGGACCATATTTATTTGTTCCATATAAAAGCCCTTATGGATTTTCAATAATTGAACTTTTTAATAGCACCAACAATTTCACCACCACGCAAAATGTTTACCACCTTCCTTCTTCACCGTTATAATCTGCTTTTCAACATTATAGCTATACATTGAAACAATTATTCTTCACCAATCACTCATACCAAATCAACAAAAAAAACATCGTGTCCACCATAATTAATAAGTTCCAGTCGAACGCTACTACCATCCCACATCGTAACCTTCACTATAGCAATTCGTATAAGGGTTGCGACCGACGCGTCACCCTCACACATCCGTCTCTAATTTCACCATCTAGCGACACTACACCATATCGTAAGGGACACTCGTAAATTTCGCCTCGTTATACATATATACATATATACATATATATACACACACACTTCGACACGCGCATCATCACACACGCGTGGGAAATCGCACCGCTGAACAGCGCGGTGAGCTCGGCTTCCGTCACCCACTGACCCAGTAGGAGTCAATTTCACTCCGCCTCTCTAGTGTGCCTCGCGTCTATACGCTAGGCTACGATGATGAGGAAGAAAAAAAAGATTTTATTTATTTATCTTTTTTTTCGAAAGCCTCGCGTGCTATAGAGTTTTGCGAGGAAGTACGCGCGTGTATATGAGAGAGGGGACGAGAAATTTTCGCCGCTGATCAATGGGGGGAAGGAGGTTGGTTCCGATGGTGGCCGTAATTGACACTTTGAATTAATGAAGCGCTCATGTGTGTGTGTGTGTGTGTGTGTGTGTGTGTGTGTGTGTGTGTGTGTGTGTGTGTGTGTGTGTACACGTGCGTACGTGAGTGTCGCGGAAGGCGACGAATGGTAAAATTTTTGCGAGAGTTTTCGTGGTTCAAGGATGGATTAATGGACGCGAGGATATATAGAAATTCACAAAAATTGCCCACAACTTGTCTGAAAAACTGACGAAAAAACATGTTAAAGCACACCTCTGAGAACTGATATTTCTTATTCTATAATTAATATAGTCCACGACAATGATGTTGAACATAGACAATCGGGATAGTGTTTTTCAGAAAGCTGCAATTCATGTTTGAAGCTGTGAATGCAAAATAAGCGATTTTTCGCTTTTTTCATCAACATGATATAAATATTAAATGATCTCATCGTCGCTTCCTACGAAGACTAGCACATCTCAAAAAGGCCTATTTTAATTTGCCATTTTAGAGAACCAGAGTCAAATAAATTTGTCCAAGATTAAATAAACTTAAAATATACGAATTATACCTCAAGTTAGTCAAGTTCTGGACGAATTTATTTTACGCTGGTGCTTTAAATGGCAAATGAAAATCATGCAAATGATGTCATAATAACAGGATTTGGTTATAACTTTTTATGATTAAAAGCTAGAAAATATGAGCTTTCATTTGCTTTTTTTAAAACTGAAAAATGTTGATTCCTTGCAACGTTATCGAAGTTCAAAGTTGAGCATCGAAAACGCGACGAAATAACCGTCTATTTGAACTCAACTTTGAATTTTCATAACTTTTAATAGTTTTATTTTCTATTTTTAAATGATACTCAAGACTTATTCAAGTAAAATGGCTACTGTTTTAATAAAAAGCTTTTTAAAGGCTTTTTTCAAAATAAATACTTTTGATTTCTTGTAAAGTTATGAGAGTTCAAAGTTGAGCAAAAAATGCAGTGTTTAATCCCTGAAATTGACTGTTCGACCACGAACATATTTCATCGCACTTTCGATGCTTAACTTTGAACTTTGATAACTTTGTAAGGAATCAACATTTTTCAATTTTTAAAAATGCAAATAAAAGCTCATATTCTCTAGCTTTTAATCATAAAAAAGTTATAATCAAATTCGGTTATTATGAGATCATTTAACATCCATATCATGTTGGTGAAAATGACGAAAAACCGCTTCTTTTGCATTCAGATGTTTCAAACATGAATTGCAGCTTTCAGAAAAACACTATCCCGATTTTCTATGTTCAAAATCATTTTCCTGTACCATATTAGTTATAGAATAAGAAAAATCTGTTTTCAGAGGTGTGCTTCAACTTTTTTTTTCGTCATTTGTTCAGACAAGTTATGGGAAATTTTTTGTTCATTTCTATATAATATGTGATTATTGATTAATGCGGATGAAAGTTTTTAGATTTATAAAGCGCGAGTTGTTGCGTGGAATTTAATGGCTAACTTTTTTCGTCCGTGTTATATCCATTAGCCGTGATTTCTGATACTTTTCGTGCCCTTGATATTAGCCATAGATTAGGGTAGCTATATAATTAATAGATTTATATGGATTTGTGGTTATTATCGTATATTTTTGTAATTTCTATATTATACAATTTATTGAATAAAAAAATATTCAACCCAGTATATTTTTATAAAAAATTTGTTAACAGTTTTATCAATTTCACCCGTTTATCAAGACAATGTCAATCTATATTAATACATTATTAATAAATAGTAACTATACCTTGAATAAACCAAAAGTCTCGTCAACATAGATTTATCTCATGTAGAATTTCTACAAAGTGCGTTTCATTCATATTCAAAGTAATATTCTGACGGAAAATTAATAAAGAAAACCAAGTGTTCCATATACAGAGTAGAAAACTAATAATAAAATATATAGTGAAAGATAGTACTTTGAGAAGCTTTAAACCTTCTTCCTCATTGGTACTTTAGAAAGTGAAGCTAAACAGAGGAAACAAATCGCAGCTTCATTTATACATTACAGAGAGCGAGACCCTGGAACTTAAAATTTATCATTCACATCACTCTCCCGGCAATTAAGAACCGTTTTGAGGCTCACGCACGGCACTTTCTCACGAAAGTGTGTTTCTCGAGCACCATAGAGCAGCGCGCAGGAAAGAAGAAGAAAAAACGAGAAAGTAAATGCGTACGTTGCACTTAAACGCGTCGGGCGTCATTAGAAAATCATTTATAGCTTGTGTACAAAACAAACTGACAAAAGCACGAGGCGGCATTAGCACTCGTTTTGACAATACGATGCGAATCCTCCTCCTGTTGGGAAAACTCGATAAATTTAATAATCCATGTAATTAGTTCGGGAAATTTCGAGACGAGTACGGACGCGTGCTCGTATCAATTAGTGTCACTAATTAAACATTAACGTCAGTAGGTGCGCAGCGGATGACAAAGTAAGCGCGTGTGCAACCAGGCTGCCAGTGGTAAATTTATCCTTTGCTTCCCATTTCTATCGGGATGTAATTAACGTCAATTAATGAGTTTGTCAATATAAAGGTCTCTCTTTTTAAATCACAATTATTTATGCTATTAAATTTAGTTGATAAGCATTCTGTGTAGTTTTACCAAAATTTTGAAATATTATGTATATACATTTTACTGTAGCATCCAATACATTCGGAGAATTTGAGATTAAAGCCATCGATGTGAGGTCAATGCAGAAATATATATGGCAATACATCATATTCTGAAAGTGAGCTACTTAAACTGGTTCATACCAGTAAAGGTATGGAAATCAGGATGAATGAAAATGAAATAAAAAATGTAATCAGACTGATTCGAAATATTAAACTAAATTACATAATTGAATGAATCTACCTAATTCAATAATTTATGCCATAAAATTATTATAATGACACACGATTAATTATTTGATTTTCTCATTGACAATAAAAGTTGACATTTGGATCGATCAAACTTAATTGAAAATATTGAATTAATGATATATAATTTATCATAACTAACAATTTAATAAATTTATAAATGAACATGCTATCTCCAATATATTTCTTTAAGTACCTATCTATAAAAACGCTACTACCAATAATACCCAGGACTATTTTCGCAGAAAAGGGCTCCTGCATCAAAAGCTTTCGTCACTCTATTGACGGACACACGGAAATTCAAAACCGAATAAGACGAAATAATAAAAAGTGCGCTGCCAGCAAGAATATGTGCGCCCCTGTCTCGAAATAGCGCGAAACACTCTTCGAAGTTTTAATTAAATTGGCTATTGACGCGGTTCTCGCACTCGCGCGCTTCTGAGGGTCTCTGGGGGTATCAATTTTGATCAAGCCCCCGGCGATGTTTTGCGCGGCAACAAGCGCGATATATACAGATACACACATACATACACACCCACACCCACTGATGAAGCGCGTATGTGTCAGCCGAATGGTTATTGGCTGTGGCACCGAATATCGGCTTTTATGGACGCAATAAGAAAAATTTGTTTGCGGACGCGGGTATATTCTATACGCATGTGCGTCTGTCTGCGCGGGCGAGGGGATATAAATAATGAGGTGGTAAACATGCGTAATTGGACAGAATATACAGTAGAGGTTATTTTTATGTAGATATATGTGATTAAGGAAAGGAGTGATGATTCGTCGGCTCGATCGTTGGAGATCAGGGAGAAAAGTTACATTTTGTACCAGGAGATAATATGTTTAACAAGTAGCGCATTTTCATTGACAGGTAGTATATTTATTGTATGGGTTTCGTTATGTGTATTTATCGGCGAGACTGATCTTAGCTGGAAATAGCGAACGCGTTGGAAAGTAGATTTTCCACTGTTTCATAATGGTTTTGATATAACATGTATAGGTGCATCGAAAACTTGGGTGCTGTGATCGATACATCATTTAGTGTCGTAATTCAGCGATCATTCCCAATTTAGTCGAAATTGGCGTACCGCTGACCTTGGACTTGTGAAACTTGGCCAGAAGATAATCATCTTTTAATGGCAGATCGTGGGTTATTAATGAAATAATTATGAATTTGTAATAAACTTATGGTTTAGCATAACATCTATGACTTATCTCTAGTTAAACGGTTTATTGTTTTCATAGGTGAAGGTTGATAATATTATTAGCTATTTTTATAAGACAAACGAGTTTGATGAAAATATGTTTTATTTCTATTTTCAGAAGAAAATAGTATTATGTGGATAATTACTTTTCATGTGGCAGCTATGATTGGATATTCATGGCTAGTATTGACGGTATAATTAAGAATTATAAACAAATGAATTCGAAAATAGATATAGTATCAGAATAACTTGTAGTGGATTTAAGTTATTTTCAAACTTTCATTCCATTTGAATTAAATGTCTAACGGTGAAACCTAATAAAATCAACCCTCTTCAGATAATGTTTAGTTCGCTAAAGAAAGCAACATTTTCCCCATTTCGCGTCGCTTATAATACCTTAAATATTCAGTGTTATTTTTTCCCCCTAAAGGACGTAATCTTTCTACCTACGTCAGCTACATCCTACTGAACAAAACACCATATTCATTCCTCCTTTGTTCTCTACCGCCTATATACTTACGTTTTTTATCCCATCTTATCCTAAATTATGACGCACGCAGAAAAAACAATATACACCGAAATCTTCCGCTGAAGTCGACAATTCTATTCCACCTGTTTCTTCCCCGGAATGTATATATTTTCACTCTCCCTCTAAGCCAGCGATGAATGTGTATATGCCCACGCAGAGATGCGAGGTGTAGCGAATGTGGCAGCGCACAATGCTCTTCGTTATTCCCCGCCGTAAATCAAACACGCGCGCTTCCCCCTATATATACACACACACACACACACACACACACACACACACATATATATATATATATATATCTCCTTCCGGTAGTCACCTTCTATTTTCGGCGAGGCGCCAATGCTTCGGAATTTTTGCTTTTTTTTCTCCCTCTCTCTCTGGGTTGCGAGCATATACGTACATACACACGTTGACGTGTATACCCCGCATGGCCTTGTACTTTCTCTACTTTCGCCGGTGCGAGATTTTGAGAGCGTCGCTGCCGAGATAAATGGTGCATTCCGTATCTTTCTCTCTTGCGCGCGCTCATTCCACTTTTCATTTCGTTTCGATTCTTCTTTAAGCAGCGCGGAGGATCGACTTTGCTGCTGGCTTTTTGTTTCTTTCCTTTATACATGCGAAGGATGGTGTTTTTGTTCCGTGACTTTTATTTGCTGGCGCCTCAGTGGCGTCGATCGTCGCTTTCGAAATTTCGAACGTCGGCCGAGCGAGTTATGAGGCTTAATTGGGTTTTATTTATATATGTCGTTAGGTCGAGCTGGCTGCTGGATGACGATGATGATTGATATGAATTGATGCGTCTGATTGGGTTTTAGGTGTGTGCACTGGTTTAAAGTGTCGTAAAATTACTTTTGTAGCTATAATTTTGTAGTTTGCATCGATGGTCTTTTAAATTTGTTTTTATTAAAAAATTTTTCTGGACTACAAAAGGAGTACGTGATTATCCTACTTCCTACTAAAATAATTAAAAAATTCGTATACTCTAAATTTATTGCTTTCTGTTAAAATGTAAATATCAAAGGATACGAAAATTTTAAATTGAAAAATTAAATATCGTAATTATATTATTATTTCCAAGAGAAATAAGTAATTCATATACATTTTTCCTGAAAAACGTGGGACGACGTTTGCTGTTTTAATTTTAAGTCCTTTCATTTTATCTTTGTTTGTAATAAATATTGATGTACCAGTCAAAAAGAATTTGGCAGACAAATATATACTACTATTTCAGATAAGTAATTGAATTTATCTCACTTTAAACTTTAAGAAAAACATAAAAATTTATTGAAAATATCATATTGTTAGAAAATATAATGTTTACGCAATATAAATATTCAGTAGCTATAAGATAAAGACCCCATCCTTTCGGCAAGCTTTAATTATTTTGTTTCTTTGAACATAAAAACAAGATAAACATAAGTATAGCGTACGTCTAAATTTTGTGAAAAAATTGCACATGATGAAATTTGTGACTCTGCAGAGAGATAATCGATTTTCATCCTTTTTTTTCTTTATTTCTTATTCGTAATATAGATATAAATAGCTCGGAATAGTAAAGAATTTTACATATTTATCAATGTTACAAGTGCTTATTTTATTATCCCAAAAATTTCAGAATATTTCCATCATTTCTTTATTTGAATTATTCCGAGCATTTCAATCAACATGTTATGAAAATAACTACGATATCTTTCCACGTGCGTCGAAAGCAAATCGATACAGTGAAATCCGTTTAGTCGTGGCAATCCCGATTGAAATCTGTTGAACCGCTCAACGATTCACGCGATAACAAGATAATGCTCATTTAACGCTGAAACTCGCGCGAAAAAGTACATACATTATATAGGACAATCGTTTACGAGCGACGAGGATAATGATGCAGGAAGACAATTGAAACGATAGAAGAGACCAACTGTTCCACGATGGTAGGCAATGAAAGACATATTGATATAGGAATTTGATATGTTATTGGTTTAAAAGCATATTCTGTAGAGCCGGTTAGGTGGATAATATTCAACCCTCTGCAAACCATTGTAGAGTTTTTCACAATGGTAAGATGTATGAATGATATACTATTTTATGCGAATAATTTGCTAATAAGTTGGCAGATTCTTAACTGTTATTATATAAAAACGATTGCATTAGGAATTTCGCTAAAATCCTGGTTGTTTCTAGTATATGCTTGAAGTTAAAACATGAAATGTACATAATACACGGAAAACGGTTCAGTAAGTACGTCGTTAAAATATTAGCAAACAAGCCGTAGGCTTATTTTACTATTTTGCTTATCTGACATCTATTCAGCTACGCTGCAACATACTACCGATTGAAATCTTTCATTGAGAATGTATGAAGGTGTATTTGTCCATTAGTGTAATTTGTGACTCTGATATAAGTAAGTCCGAAATAAAACCTGTAACGTACTACCATGTGAATCACTAATAATAATAACACAGACACACAAAAAATAAAAAGTGGTCTGATCTCGAAGATCCATAATCATATCCTTATGAATTTAGATGCGCTGATCTCAAATATGATCTTAATTTTGGTCTACCACCTCAGGATTTTGAGATACCTATAACTCTAAAAATTTCGGGGTGTCTCAATTTCAAGGTCAAAT
>JAYJLV010104925.1:0-11722 GCA_036873485.1 Torymus texanus | reverse complement strand
ATTTTCGTTGGCGTGCGCAATCAACTATTAGCCATAGCTTGGGATAAATTTTCGTAACTTTGGCGGATATATGCTCACAGTTGCCGCACACTTGCGCTTACTTGATGTAAGTATAAAATAACTTTCAACGAATTTGGCGAAAGCTTGCGCAAATTTACCAGATTTTCGTTGTCGTGCACAATCTGCTATTAGCCATAGCTTGGGATAACTTATCCCAAATTTAGCTAATGTTTGCGCAAAGTTACCGCACACTTGCATTTAGGTAATGTGACTTTGATAGAAGCTTGCGCAAAGTTGCCATAAATTTTCAGTGGCCTGTGTAACCTGCAATTATAGCCCCAGTTTGGGATAATTTTTACCAACTTTGGCGGAAATTCGCGCAAAGTTGTAGCACAGTTTAACTGTGATTATTATTTTTTTATTAAAGTTTGGGAAATTCTCATGGCCCAAGTTTAGCCTTGTTTTTCCCATATCTTAGGTCGTCCAACTTTGACACAACATGGGCCATACTTTTTTTTTACACGGGTCCGTACGTAAGCCTTGCACTTAGTATACGATATGATTATATATTAATTATTATCTTAGCACACACGAAGATGTTATTTATTTACAAATAATGGACACATTATTAATCTTATACGGTCAAAAATAGATATGTTTTTGAAGGACAAAAGTTTATTTTAATTACTTCAAATTGCTAAAAAATGAATATGTATGTATACTGTGCTGTCACCCTCATATTTATTGAAGAGTGAAATATGTATAGGAACCACGACCAATAAAACAAGAAGATTAAAATAAAAAAGTATAATATGTAATAAAAAATGCTTATATTGTTATTTATTTTTCTAATAAATAATAATAATAATAATTTAACACAAATGAACTTCATTTTACTGACACGACCTTAAAAATATTAAAATATCAATTTTCCTGCTTTATATACTTTAACGGGGTAGTATTTTCTACACGTAATATACGTGGGCTCTACATTCGCAGGGCTTCTACACGAAGGAACCCCTGCTGTCTGACAGTTGGCGCAAGTTAAAAACACCTGTGCCACGCTTCCAATGTAGAAAGCCTAAGCCACTTTCCGTTAGAATGGCTGCTTTCTGTTGGAGAAAGCCAACTTCTGCTAGCTACGACCTACCCTTACCCGCAGCAGCCGGTTCTCCCGTACACCGCCGCTTTGCTGACAAAGCGGATTTGAATCTTCGCTTACCTTTCCCATTACCGATGCTTCTCTAGGAGGCGAGGCCTACGACTAGCTGCAGCTGCAAAGAAAGGGTAGAGAGCGGTATTCGGAAGCATGCACGGGTTGGGGACGCTAAATAAGAACGCGTTACTCAACAGTTAAAATTCAAACAAGGAAGTTTATTCAAACTCAAAACACGACAATAAGAACGCGCAGGCCGAGACTTGGCGAGACGATTCTCACTAGCACGTGGACGCAAGAATACGTCATCTCTTCGCGGGGACGACGCGCACGTTAATTACAATTTCGCACCGGTTACTTAAGAGTGAGTTACTCGTGGCCAGCCATTGCACGTTAAAACGGCCGCTCGCTCTCGTTCTGCTCTCTCTCTCTCTCTCTCTCTCGATGCCGTCTGGGATCGATAATAAAAATATTTGGTTTAAACGTTTATCGCCATAAGCGCTTGAAAGAGATATTATTTTTACCGGACAATTTTAAAATTCTATGATCTTGCTAAAGTTACGACAGAGCTGACCATACCATCGTATTCTACAGTAAAAAAATACTTATGTTGATATAGTTCCAACCAATTTTGAAGATGATTATTTACAAATCAAGCATGAATAAAGCTTTCACGTTTGCTTGTTGCACTGTGCGTTCACGTATGCTTGTTAACATATCGCGAGAATCAATATTGGGATGAAGTTGGTTCGAATTTTGCTAGCCCTTCAGTAAATAAATTGAGAAAGAGTCACGATGACAGTTTCAATGTGGTTCTAGAGATTCTGCAAGCTATTGTTTTATCCACTTCGTTCTTCATCACTGCAAATCATCTTGAAATGTAAGCAATGTGATTCGGATATAACTTTTACAAAATATGGTGAACGAGAGCTTGGTTTTAAAATTAAATTAGTCTGTCAGTGTGGAGACAGATTTATAAACTCATGCCATATGATAAATAATGCCTACGACGTTAACCGTTGTTTCGTGTACGTTATGCGATTGATTGGCGTTGGTTTGTAAGGTCTAAACTATTTTTTTTGGTATATGGATATTGGCAAGAGTTTCAACATCGCTTTGTATTATAGTATCATAAAATCCATCTCTGAAAGCGTACACGCTGTGTACGATACTGTCATTCGTAAAGCTATTCGAGAAGAGAAAGAGTTGAATGTGCAACCTGGCTTTCCAGAAAACGCGCTCTCAGTTTCTGGCGATGGTTCGTGCTCCAAGAGAGTATTTTCCTGTCTTCTAGGAATTATCTCACTCATTGGAAAATATTCAAATAAAATCTTAGGTACAACCGTAAAATCGAGTTTCTGTAATGCATGCAATGCATGGAGTGGCCAAGTAGATACAGAAGAATATGATGTTTGGTACGAAACTCACGAGCCAGAATGTCAAGCAAATCACCATGGTAGTGCTGGTATTATTGAAATATTTCAGCGATCCATAGAATATTACAACGTAAAGTGTGCTTATTACATCGGCGATGGAGATACAAAAACCTTCAAAAATCTACTCAAAATCTCTCTTTTCGGTGATGACTTTATCGTGAAGAAAAAAGAATGAGTGTTGCACGTGAAGAAAAGGATGCATATAAGAGCAAAAGTAGTTAAAAATCAGCTCACGTAACTCAAAAAAGCTCATAAACAGGTTGAGAGTCAAGGCATAAAAGTAGCTCCGAAAAAAAGAGAAAATCCCAAGCTGAACCAAAAACTACTACTCTAACCAACAAACCTATGCGAGATCTATACTTGTACTATGGTTTAGAAATTCAACGACATCCTGATTCGGTGGAAGATATGCGGAGAGAAATATGGGCCACTTATTAACACAAAATTTCCACTGATGCAGAGCCTCAACACCATTTCTGCCCTGAAGATGAAAGCTCCTGGTATAAGTGGCAACAGCATAAAGCTGCGGGAACTCCATTTTCCCATCCACCAGCTCTTGATAAAGAAACACAAGAAATTTTGAAACCAATTTATGAAGAACTGAGCCAGAATGAACTTCTGGAGAGATGTTTAGGTTCCAACACGCAACAAGTTTATTGCGGAAAAAAATTATTAGAAATTGCCGCACAGTCTGCAGCTTGCATATTGAACGAAGGCCAGTAACCGATTCTAAAGATTTTAGAAACCATGGGCTGCTCTCTTGGGAATGGAAGCTTAAACTTCGCCGACGACTGCGACAACGAGCGCGTGAAGCAAACAGATCGGCGGAGCTCATTTTCATCAAAATCTGCCCGAATCAGCAGGAGAGAGGCTAGAGCTGCTGAAGTTGAGCTCTTCGATCAAGAGATAGTACATTATGATACGGGTGTGTACAAGTCGAATGCGGTAAAAATCACCTTACGCACCAGTGCCATACAGTATTTTATACCACGAGAGCCGAATAATCATATTAAAGTTATGATTTTGAGGTTAGAGTGGTATAAAAGTCATTATGTATGGTCCGAGTATTGCTGATTAGCTGATAAAGTATTTTTTCTTTGACTTGTCAACTTGAAAAACTTTAAACGCGTTTTTCTCACGACATTTTCGCACCTGGCGCAGGTGATTTCTCAAAAACGGTCAGACGTATCGACTTGAAAATTTAACACAATATTCAGCACTATCATGGCTATCGCCCATACCTCAAAGTTGTTGATAACTTATGTCTAACCTATAATTTCGCATGATTTATGGTGCAAAAAGAGTACTTTTTTCTGTTTCACGAGAAACGCCGCCATTTTGTTAATTTTTGATAAAATAAAAAGTTGAGGTACGGGCGATAAGGACGACAACATAGATTAATAATCTTTTCCCATTTTTTTGTTCTATTGGGTTATATGTTTAAGGGGAAAAAACATTTATTCGATTATATGCAGAAGTCACCGGGAAAAAATTATGAAAAGTATGCTTTATTTTTTTAATGTTCACATTAGAAGGCCCCCTTAATTGCAGAAAGTAAATTCTACAATTCCATGATTTTTTATATTTAATTCTACAGTATTATAAAATAGTACTTATTTCAGTGTCTCCGACCGATCAGAGCACCATGCCGTTGTTTTCACCGACAACTCGCGCCAAAACTGTCGAGCCGTCTCTCTCTCTCTCTCTCTCTCTCTCTCTCTCTCTCTCTTTCTCTTTCCCACACTGTCTGATGCTGTCTGATTCCGAAGCACGTTGCCTCGTGGCGACAAAACTGTGACTGAGCAGAGCGCCGTGCCGTTGTCAGCGGCGACTCGCGCCAAAACTCTTTCCTTCTGTCTCTCTATCTCTCTCACTCTCTCATATGGCGCGAAGACACGAGTCCATGACACTACGTCATGAGGTGCACTCGCGTTACAGTGTAAGGTTTCAATCAATTTTTTATAGAGGGATTTTTCAGACCTGTGTAAGTCATTTTTAAAAAATCTCAAAAACCGAATCAATTTTTTAGATGCAAAGATAATCAAAAACCATTCTCATTTTGGTAGAGAAAGTTTGAATCAGCCTTCCAATTTTCTAAATTTTAATGTTCCATTAACATATACGTAAATAAAGGCATATACTTATGACTTTACAAGTATTTTTATCACAAACATTGAGAAAAAAAGTATTCTCATATCTATCGTGAAAAATACTTCCTTGAGGAGTTATAAATTAATCAAAATTGACAAAGAATGAAAAAAATGCTAAATTTGTCAATTTTGACATGGCACAGTTCAAAAACATTAATTTCAAAAAATCTGAAAATAACTCATCAGTAGCCGATCTAAAAAACAGAACAGAATAAGAAAATTGGGTAAGTCGAGAACATGACAAAGGGCCTATAGTATTACAGTAGAGCCACTCTCGAACAAACCAATCTCTTTCCGGTCTTAGTATTATTCTTTTCTCATAAAATTAGATAAAATTTTAATGTACAAAGTTAGAAGAATGTGAAAAGGTACCAAAAATTTGTAGTATTATTGATCATAAATAAACATCTTCTATGAATTGTGACGGTTGCCGATATGAGGTACGAACATTATATGACTAGGCTGGCTAGGTGCGCACGAAGCAAGGCATGACTAGGCATGCGAGCGAGAGCCGCGAGCGAACGAAGGGAGCGCGGCCATCTTCGAATACGAGTGCGAGACAAGGAGGAGCTGGCGCACCTCGCGACCTGGCCGAGCGCCACGAATTGAAGGAGAGCCAGCGACGAGCGGAAGAGGAGGTCCGCGTCAAGGCTCGGGCGGAACTGGAGGTCGCCCGCGCCCAAAGGATGGCCCAGGAGCGCGAGCTCCGAACGGCGCGCGACCGGCTCGACGCAGCCCGGGAGCGCTAGAGAGAGCTGACCAGCGCGTTGGACCCCCAGGCGGCTGCCGGGGGGGGAGGCCACCGCCAAGAAGAAGCATTGTCCAGTCTGTGAGAGGATCGGCGTCAAGGAGGTACGCCGATGCCCAGATCGGGCGTTCCATCCGCCTAGGCGGCCAAGGCCTTGGCCCCAGTAGACCCTAGGCAGTTTATACCACGACCCCCGCTCTCTTGTAAATTTTGTGAAATAAACCTAGGATTAACCGTACCCAAGTGTTAACCTTATTCCGGCTTCCTTCCTGTCCTCGATCGGACGTACCCGGCACGTCAAATTTAGGTGGGGGGTGTGACGGTCGCCGATATGAGGTACGAACAAGTACCTGGCCACGCCGTAACGTTCGTATCGCGCGCGCATTATATGACTACGCTGGCTAGGTGCGCGCGAAGCAAGGCATGACTAGGCATGCGAGCAAGAGCCACGAGCGAACGAAGGGAGCGCGGCCATCTTCGTCACGGCGCGCGTGGAATGTAGTGGCGAATACGAGTGTGAGAGAAGCTTTTGTGTACTCGCGTGTTAAGTAGTGGGTTGCATGCCTCCACCACGGAGAACGAGATAGCGGGAGAGAGCCGCCACCACTGCGCCAGCCGCCCTGCACCACAGCGCCGAACGAGAGGTAGCGAGCGGAGGCGGGAAGAGGCGAAGTGGACGGAGCTTGATTGCGTGCGATGGCTGGCCGGCCCCGTGTGAGTCCCGACCTTTAAGTTCTTTTGTATTGCGGTCGTGACGGGCGCGTGGGCGTCCCCCCCCGTCACAAATTAATCTGTGCTGCCGGTGCAGCCGTTCGCGAGCGTGCACGGCGTGGTGTTCACCCGCCAAAGTCTCGGCCTATGCGTATTGTCAATTTATATATTCCTTTTCTTCTCATTTACGCAGTAAAGCAGATTTTATCTTAATTTAATTATCGAGTCACGCGTTATTATTTCGTGACCAACCCGTGCATGCTTTCCGAATACCGCCCTTTACCCTTTTCAGTATCTGCAGCTAGCTTCAGCCATCGCCTCCTGGAGGAGTTAAGGTAACGGGCAGGTAAGGTTCGGAGGCTTCCGAACATTAGCAAAACCGCTCAGTCACCGAGCGGCGTTGTACGGGAGAGTCGGCTGCTAAGGTAAGGCTAGGTCGCAGCTAGCAGCCAGGAGCCTGCCGTAGAACGGTCTATAGTTAGAGTCCGTAGCGCCAGCTCTAGTAGAAAGAGGCCTAAGCTTTCTACAATAGTAGGCTGGCGCACGTGTTCTATACCTGTGCCGCCGTATCAGCTCCCGGCCACAGGGTATTCTACAACGACAAAGCTCCCTGTGTGATAGAGACACACGGATTTGACCCGGTATAAGCTCACAGAGGGTGTATACCCCTCTGATAAAACTACCTCGTTACAGAATAATTTTATCTATGATGCATTCAAAATAAAAAATTTTTCCAAAACGTACTTTTCACAAAATTTCTTATAATTTTTTAAAAATTGGCTGACAATAATTTTTAAAAACTTATTCTGATACTTTTGAGGTTGGCTTTAGAATAACGTCATTACTATAAAGCTACCAAAATTTCTCAAGGACTCGTAACGAATTAAACTGTCACCGAAAAATTATTAAAATTTGGTGCAACTTTACGCCAGTGCAGAAGTAACACAAAAAAAATAACCAACTTTTGAAAGTATATTTTAACAGCCATGGAATCAGCTAAATCTGAGTCTTTTACAACGTATACAATTAAATCTACTAGTACGAAATTCTATTGAAATCTAAAAATCAATTTGTGGTCTGGCTGTTTAAAATTTACAATAACGAGAATTTAATAATAGTAAATTCTATATTATTTTTGTTCTATCTGAGAATAAGAAAAATCTTTATTTATATTTCAGAAAGCAGATTTTGCTATATGCGATTTGACAATAACTTCAGAACGTCAAAGCGCTGTGGATTTTACTGCACCTTTTATGAATCTAGGTAAATATCTTTAAGTATAGCAATTTAATTTGAAATATCAATATTCAGAAATACTTCTAAAAAATAAAATTTCTTGTTATTTAAGAAAATTAATATGGCAAATAAACGTCTTGCTCTTAAGCATTAATTGTAATTACAAAAATATCGTTTGCTTTAAATATGTACAATGACAAAAGAAAGCTTCACGTAACCCGAGGTTACGAGAACAGGGGGCGGAGAGAGGTGATTCCGAATTTTCTAGTATGTGGAAGCAACCTTCTATCTCTTTTATCTGTACTTTAACGCAAAAACGTCGTAAACCAGGAAATAAGAGATATATAAGAGAAAGCGACAGACTTCATTTCACAGTGGGTCATAATTTTATTGTTCTGATATGGATCCATATTCGAGCAGATTTTTATCGAATGAAAGTGATTGTAATATAAAGGAAACGTATTGTCCCATAGAATATAAAGATATTTTACATAGTGGTAATAACCTCTAGTTGAGCTTGGCAAACTATCCTTGACGAACGAAAACAAGGTAGTTTACGAAGAAGTTTGATTATGTCAAAATATTAAATACGTACACACACTCACAACAGGATACAGTTGCACATACACTGAGAGAACTTTGGGGACTCCGATCTACTAGGTAGTACGGCTGCATTCTTAAATGTATACAAAGAATTGTCCTTTGTTTTGGTACGGCTGATGCCCTCTGTAGCACAACAGTCGCCTCGTTTTGGTATTTCTGCTGCACGAAAAACGGGGCAACTGGTCTCCTAATGTTTCGCTGCACTAGTGTAGTACGGAAAAATAAAAGACAGAAGCGACTCGCGGTTTTAGGACAGCAGCTCTCCCAAATTCGGTTGAGCTGCTGCGCGAAACCAATAGTACGTCTGCTGTATGTGCTAAGTACGGTAGAGACCTCAAATTTTTCTCAGTGTATGCGCAACTGATGAGTGCATCAACATTTACAGTATGTGCGTGTATATTGCATGTGTATCTTGTGTGCGTATATGTGGGTGTTGTTGAAATTCTTGCCTTGTTACATTTTTTAGTGATCAGTTTTGTTGTTGTTGTATAATTAGTGTTAGCTTTTAAAGTTCTGTGTTTGTTGCTACGCTTGTGTACAATGGTTTTACATTCTATAGTTAGAACTTTCCATTCGTGTCTTTAATTACTTGAATACAAACATTTGTTAAAATTAACATCAATACCAGAATAAGTAGCATTTAAATACACTTTGGGTCAGCCATCATATAAACTTAGAGCCCTAATCACGCGAACAGACACTGGAAATTTTGGGCCCGAAATAAAAGGCTTAGGTACTCAAATCGTGCATGAGTCATGTCTTCCTCAAGTCCTGGGCACACTAAACACTCTGGGCTTTGATTAATGCGGACGCGTTTCAGATTATTGCAAAATCAGTTACGTCTAATAATACTTGTGTCAAGTGGAAAGGAATAAGTCCGTATTTCCTGGATGTCCCGCCTCCCACTCCCGAAATAATACGATGGGACCGCCGACATCTGTCTGTCTAATTCAACCGACGGTGCCACTCTTCACTGGTCCTCCATGACCAACAGTTGTGGTTCTGCTCATAATTAATATTATTTCTTTCCAGTACGCTCACCCTCGTGGTAGAAAACAATGATGTTGGACATAGAGCGAAGGTACCCGAGGCGTCCCTCGCTCATTTTGATAATATTGCAATATGTTGTAGTACATTAAAAAATAAATTTACTTTCTTGTCTGATTCATTATTTTCCTATACTTTTGCGAAAATCCATAAATAAAGTTTTAGTGGTAAATTAACTATTAATTTTTAAATTTAACAAACGAAATGAATAAATTAATTTGAGAGACACACGTGTCAATGCATTGGCAGCTGTTATTTTTTTTAATAATAATACAAATAGAGTAAAGTATATTTTAATCTGCTGGGCAGATAGGATTTGAAAAAGTGTGGTAATTGATCCGTATTAAAGTGGATGTGTAATGTAATACTTGGTCAGCACGCGTTTTCTATGTAAAAAATTAACACGTTCCACTCTTCACCCTTCGATCACTAAAAATATTTATAGTTTACTAGGGAGCGGTCCGTCGCTCAGCTGGTTAAGACATGTTAACTATCGGAAACTCGGTTGCTCAAGGGGTCGGGGGTTCGATTCCCGGTGAAGTCACACTCGGATTTTCTTCAAGGGGAAAAGAACCCCGGACACCGGCTGTTTCTGGGCGGGTTTTTTTCCTTCGAATTTTTCCTTCAGAAAAATTCCAGGTTTCCTCTTGCCTCACAGGCGTAAGCCTGGGCTAATGCGAAACAGTGGTAGGGAATCTATATGTAAGGTAACAAACTGGCCAATCCGATGCGTCTGCAGGTAGTGCCGGCCTTATCGGTGAGGAGCTGATCTCTGAAATATGGGGCCTTCTTCGAGGAGGCTACACTCGGAAGTGGGCCCAATGTCCCCACGGGGGCAGAGAGGGTCGGCCTAGCTGGCTCGGTGTGTGACGGAAAATCCGTCCTCATCGGGGAAACTTTCCAGGGAAAGGAAGGGTAAAGAGGAAGGGCGCCCTTGCTGGGCCAAACAAGGCTGCAGGTGGTTAAACACCAAATAAATAAAAAAAATAGTTTAAGACTAATACTATTGAAATCTATTAAATTCCTGAACCAGCCGGTTACGACAGTGCCCAAAATTAGAAATATTCGTATCTTTAGACACAGTAGGTTCAACTAATTTTTTCAGTTATTTTTGTTGGTGATTTATTAATATAAAATATGAATTGTCGTTTACACAAAGAGGAGAAGGAGAGAGCCCGTGTACATTGCCATAACTCTACTATGGACTAACGATCGACTGACTAGACCCTCTGTAGCTGCTACCTACGAAAAAATGTTCGCCTTGAACAATGTTAATCTCTTCCGAGGACCTGTATTGTACTTCGTAGCATCGTGCATCGGGCTACTGAGTGAGCAGGGTGGGTACATGGTTTTTATGGTATTACCTGACTCGACGCCACAATCGAAACTTATAATATCGCACACAACGTTAAAACTATTGTTACACTCACACACACATACAATAAATAATAACAACCATTATTATAAAAGAATAACGTATGTTTATTGAAGATCATAAACACCCACAATAAAACGTGTTATCAATAACAATGTCTTGAATCAATTAACTAACTCAAATAAAGAATAACAAACTAGTCGCTTAGCAACGCTTTTGTTCTTATGTTCGATGATGGTAGACGAACACATAACATTATTCCCGCTTCTTTCAGATTGTCGTCCCGACAATCTTAAGATCAAAGAAAGAGAAGGTGTCTTCTTCAAGCGGGCTGATACTTGGCTCAGCAGGCTAAAAGGGCCCGTCTCTTGAAGAATAATTCTCCTCTTCCAAAACCGAATCAAAATGGCATCATCTACAAGCGCGATGATCCTTCGCTCACCCGGCCAAAGGGCCCGTCTCTTGAATTAGTCCATCTTGGAATCATCTTGAAATCTTTTTAAAATTGTCTATTTTTAAGCTTGACTCATCCGGTTAGAGGACTCGTCTCTTAAAATGTAGAAACGTCATTTTTGGGTTGGGTATCATCATGCCATCATCGGTGGGTAGAGTCTTGTCAGTAATTCTTGGACATAATTGGAGAGTTGGCACACCGGGGTACCTCGCCTCTGACTCTGCCCTGGCATTTGCCCTGTGTCTCACGGAAAAAACGAGCAGAAGAAATTACCTATCGTGATAGGTTGCCAATCGATCAATATGAATAATCTTCTTTTTGTCTTTTGGTGTCTTCTGGATGCAGAAAACGACATCATTGATCTTCTTGACAATCTTATAAGGCCCCTCCCAATCACCTTGGAGCTTCGGAGTCCTTCCTCTCTCTCGGCGAAGATTATACAACCAAACTTTCCGTTGTTCTTGAAAGATGGCATGTCTGTCATAGGTTGTTTTCGAATGTTTAGAGGAGAGGAAATATTCTTTCGAGCTGATTGGTGAATTTTATTGATGTTGGTTTTGAGTTTCTGGACATAGCTGCCATAATTAGGACAATCCTCTTATTCAGGAGGACATCCGAGTATCAAACCCAGAGGAAGTCTCAAGTCTGTACCGGTGTACATCTCTGCTGGTGTGACGCCAGTTGTTGTGTGTACTGTAAGCTAAAAGATACATGGAATCCCAACGATCTCAATCTTTTTGGTTGTCTGTTATGTATTTGGATAAGTATTCTAGTATTGTTCTGTTTTGTCTTTCTACTTGACCATT
>JAYJLV010104914.1:0-11723 GCA_036873485.1 Torymus texanus | reverse complement strand
ATACCAGAGAAATCAGGTGATATCTCATCTGAATTCTCATCTGAAAATTTTTTTAAGTTTCGTTACATGAGATTTTTCAGTAGGGTATACCATCCGGGCTAGGAGCCGAGTTTGTTTTCGAAGAGGCAATACAGTGAGATAGTTCCTCCAAAGTGAAGGGTTCGGATAAAGAGTTGGGAGAGTTGGAGGTTTCCGAAAAATCCATTTCCCCATAGTCGTAAGACGTAGCTATTTTATTGAAAGCTGCTGATAGTTGTGGGTTGTTGTTGGCCATATTAGATTCAGTGGATGGTGGAGGGGGGTTGTAGTGTCTATTTTTAAATTTCTTTATGGTATTCAAATTTTCAATCAGAGCGCTCGTTTGGTTGAGTGTTGAGATGAATGATTTGAATTTGTCGTGTTTGGTGTGGTTAAGAAGTTTGTTTGAGGATTTATAAGCCGCTTTGGTTATTCTGAGGTTCTCTGTATTAGGAGATTTCATGAAGGTCTTCAGTGCCTCCCTTCTGTGCTCCACGCTAGCTGCGCAATGCTCGTCCCACCAGGGTACCCTGGGGGGAGGGCGTTTCACCCTGCTATTGGATTTAGGGCAGGATAATTTGTTGCCCGAAATAAGTATGGCCTGTTCAACCACCGTAGTGAATGACTCCCAGGCGGAGTCAATGAAGGCTTGTGGATCTGTTAGATCCTGATGGAGCCCCATTAGAGAGTCGGAAAACCTTGTCCAGTTGACTTTGGATAGCCTGAGTCTCTTGAAAAATGTATCAGCGGAAAAACTAGATGTTGAGATCTTGACACCCATGGGTAAGTGATCACTCCCATGGGAGTCATCAAGAGTTCTCCAAGAGATGGGGAGACTAAAAGAGGCAGATGCGATGGTAATGTCCGGATAACTGGGGAATGTATGTATTCTGGTGGGTGAGCCATCATTTAAGATCCGAAAACAACCCAAAGTGTCTAGGACTTTAGCTAGGTTAATGTCCAATTCATTGTTCTGGGTACTCCCCCAACTTGTATTTTAGGAGTTCAAATCGTTCATCAAGAGCAAGTTCCCAAATTTATCTAAAGCCTCGAACATTGAGGTGAATACCGTATTGTGAATGATGTTGTAGGGTGGGTTATAGGCGAATACGATAGTTAAAGGGCCAAGGGGAGAAGATATCTCCAGGGCGACATATTTAAAGTTCTTGAGCATGAATAGTAACTGGACAGATTTGAAGTGGATGGATTTTTTAATGAAGACTAGGAGACCCCCCCCCTGCCTGAGTCCTTGTCGCATTCCGGTATATCTCTGCGTAGGGTTAAATATTCCACGAGAGAATAAAAGTGGCCCATGTGCTCGAGTTTAGTTTTGGCGAAGCATACAATGTCATGGTTGGCGGTAAATTGCGAGAGAGAAACCCACTTGTTCTTAATTCTGTTGATGTTTTGGAAAACAATCGAGAGGTTCATTACGATTTCGGTTTCTTATTATGGGTGAAATCTCCGATACCCAGGCTAAACGGAGCGTTGGAAAGTGAGAGCGATTGAGACCTTTTATTTTTTCTCTTGTTGGAGTTCAATTTGCTTGCTGGATTGAGTGCGTGGATGTTGGGGGGTCTTAGAAGTTCTGGGGATGGAGACGAAGCTTGTCGAAACTCGTGGAGTGCGCTCCCGGGTTCTCTCCCGTTACCATGAGAGATTTTCTCCCCTTTCGCAACTGGGACCAAATCTTCAGCAGTTCCCCTTTGTTTACTGGTGGTAGACTCTTGCAGTGCATTGGTGCAGGGATTATTCGAGGCATGATTTACGTTGTTGTGAGGGAGGTCCGAGATCAATGACTCGGTAGATTGAAAAGCGAGAGTAGGCGGACTGAGCGGGTCAGAGGGTGGATGTACCGAATTTTCGATGTGGAGTATTTCATAGTTTCCTGCTAGGACCTTATATTGATAAGAGTCTATGTATGGGTTTGGGATTTCAATGTCCACGACAGGCGCGTCCCCGCCCTTCAGCAAGTCCCTAATGAAGCGTTGCCTGGCTAAAAATTCAGCTTCCTGTTTACTGACCTTCAGGAGCGACTTGATGAAGTTGACCTCCTTGAAAAACTCGAAAAATATGCAGCTCTTGCTAGAGGGCGGGTGTCCTTTATTGCAATTGGCACATAAAGGTTCACTGGTACAATTACCAGTATGATGTTGCGCGCAGTTCACGCATCTTTCCAGGTTCGGACAATAGTGCGTGCCGTCTCCATATTGTTGGCACCTGTAACAGCTGAGGACGGGAGGGACGAACTGAAGTACCTTGCGAAATACCCCAAACACTGAAACGGTTTTTGGTAGGGGGCCGTTACAAAAAATTTTTACTTTTTCTAGGTTGATTAACGTGTCTTCTGAGTAAGAGTGCACGATTCTGGTAAGCCAGAAACTTTTTGAATGGGCTCCCCTTCGAGACTAACAATACCCTTGATGAGTTTTTCGGTGGAGATATCTGGAGGGATATCCATGAGAAGGCCCACTGAGAAGAGGGCAATATCGGGGATGAAGGCCCTCCAATCTGGGTTCGCTTGTGACGCCCCGACCTCAACAAACTCATTGGCCTGTGAGGCATCACTAAATGCCGTATAAAAACCGGTTGGCTCTTTGGAGAGAGTGCACCTTGATATTAGCGTCAAAAAGTTTCTCGCCTAAATGTAGAATGTGTAAATTTCCCAAGTGATTTTCCGGGTTATTATCGAAAATGTATGCGATGAAGGGCCCTTGTGCTGAAGCGGGGTATCTGTTCATTTTTTGATTTTCATAATCCGATATTGAGGGGGAAAAATCCGACAGAAAGGGGTCTGGGTTCGGTGCATGGGCAGGCTGTGACCTGGGAGAGTGAGTTACCGGCGAGGAAGCCTTGCTGTTAGTTACCATAGCGATCTTATATTAGTGTGCTATGTAAATATTATAGGTAGCAAGAGTAAACTTCAAAAACCCTTTCTAATGAATAAGTCCGACGGGAGTTGAAAGATTTATGAATAAGTTGGGGGATCTGGTAAATGTCTGTTGAGCAGAAAGGTGACGGTCTGTCTTACCAGGATAATGGCGCAGAACGCAGTGGAGCTAAAGTCCTCTTCAGGGTAGAGAGCAGGCGAAGGACGGCGGTGAGGAGGTCTCTGCAGTCCAGTCGAATATCGGACTCGGCCAGGCTAAAAAAATTTTACTTAATTATTAGCCATTCTAGGGGTAACGAGTGAAGATAAAATATAATACTAAAACGAATTAATCACATGAAAATATAAGAACTAAATAAATTATGACTGTACACAAGGACAAAGTACACGTTTAAAATTTTACGATTAAAATTCTTGACTCAAGAATTGACTAGATAGAGATTAATACTGTTTGGTATAAATCAAACCATTGAATTTTCAAAGTATGATTACGTTGAGCTGTCTTCTGTGTCGGATAATAACAAGCCCGAAGTCTGTTATGACTGGGGGATTACGCTCACCCCGCAACTGAATTGTGTACGAGACTAGATAACAAGTATAATAAATATATAAATTAAAATAAATAAATTAGATAAGAATAAAATGCAGTAAAATAGATGAAATGA
The DNA here is from genome assembly GCA_036873485.1 of Torymus texanus. Classification (NCBI taxonomy): domain Eukaryota; kingdom Metazoa; phylum Arthropoda; class Insecta; order Hymenoptera; family Torymidae; genus Torymus; species Torymus texanus. Next base: position 8,150 of record JAYJLV010104914.1, on the reverse strand, counting down.
TATGAAATTTTCCCGAAGTGTGTGACTTAGGTAATTTTATTAAGGTTTTTAATAAAATTGATAAATAATTTAAAATGAATAAATTAAATTAAACAGAAAATGTACGGGTCATTGATGGATGGGCTCCAAAAACCCCCCACGGGGGCTGAATGAAATGATTGAGCAGATATCTACAGAGATCTGAGTGCTAGGTGACTTACTATGTGGTGAATCGTTGATTGGATGCTGAGTCTGAACTCCAGGGGGATTCCTCCAATCTCTCGAAGTCCTCAAGGATGTAGGAGGATTTCGTTTTCTAACTCCTTCTAGGTTTCAGGGTGCAGACTGGATGGTATAGAATAAACGAGGTAGCACGTCTGCTATCACCGTTGGCGAAGAGCAAAGATCCTGGTTGAAGGGACGAAGGTCCGGTGACACTGAATACTCGGCAGGAGTCGTGTGGCGTCTCTCCGTCTCCGCAGCCCAGTTACTCTCGGTGAAGCAGCCCTCCTCAACAAGGCCAGCGGCCAGTAACTCTGAAAGTGATTTGAGATTTTAAGGATGTTAGAGGGAGAGAGCGAAGCGACGTAGATGTTACTCGTGCGAAGGTTGACTCCGGTATCCTCTCTCTCTCTCTCTCTCACTCTTTCTCTCTCTCTCGCCTCCCTCTCTCTCTCTCTCTCTCTCTCTCTCTCTCTCTCTCTCTGGCGTGACCGACTCGTGTCGTGGTCAGTGCGGAACTCAGCGGCAGTATCGGCGGCGCTTGCTCGCAGCATGCACTGCTCTCTCTCTTACCGCGCTAGCTAGTGCCATTACCTATCGGTGGGGGCCTACATGTATATCTATATATATTCATGTAGGGACTGCGATCTTCCCTCTCACTCTAACTGCGAGAGTGGGGGAAGGCGGCCATGTTGCGTACGGCGAGAAGCCGCCTGCGAGCGACAGTCGATGCTCAAGACGCTGAGCGTGCGGAGCTCTCTCCGCTGTATAATACCTCCTTCAATAAACCTCCTTGTTACTGTTACGTAGTAACCTGCTTATTTCTCTCTCCTTCCCCTTCCAATTCCTGGAACCGGTGGAGACGTGGGTGTCAAATCCCTACATTCGGCAGCAGTCAGCGCCGCTTCGCGGTTGGGTAACAGAACTAATCGGCTTGTTACCAAAATGCTTCGGCCAAAAGTTTCGTAAGAAGTACGCTTCTATAAGCGTCTATATTCGTTGGCTCAGCCAAAGCTCCTGCCTCCGTACATGCTCCTTCTACAACCTCACGCAAAAATCGTGCGTACACGCCAAATTACTAGATTTCCCTAGAAATCTAGTAATTATTGTTGAGATTATGTGAACTTCGAGTCCACGCACGCTCCACAGAGTATAGGAGCATTATAGGTGGAACGAGATGCCACCACACAGCAACAGAGCAGAGTAGCGCAGTGGACTGACTGTCGCTCCCCCCCCCCATCCCCCCTCCCACCAACCGCGTGACTACATTACCGACGCCGTGTGCGCCACCGCCGAAAATCCCGGTGCTCGCTTACTTCATCTACAACGACGAAGCTAGACAGACGCACCACCGCATCTCTACAAAACGACTAGAATATATATATATATATATATATATATATATAATCCAATAAAGAAGATTAATAAATAAAGTTCTGCTTATTCAAGTGCCCGCCTTCTCGTTTCATTTACAAGAATCCAACAGGTTATCGGCCCAACACGCTTGAATTTTTTTTGAAGGATTGGTGAGTGAAAACTCGAGCTATTAGAAGGCGGCTAACCGAGAAAGGCATTCGGCCATCTTGTCTTTTCGACGGAAAAGACAAAGCGACAGCGTATTACACTAGAGTATAGATAGAATAGACGAATTTTCTAGCATTAATTTCTTTGTCCGATAATAAAGAAATAGCTAAAATAACGGTAGTGCCGATTAGACGTGCGCGAACGAAAATTTATTTAACACATTAAAACGCAGTGTACGGGTAGCGTTGAAAAATAAAACATGGCGCGATACGTGGAATTTTGTATGTAGACGTGCAACCTCCCCAGAGATAAATACATATAGATGGAAAGTTAGGATAGAATATAGATGTTAGAGAATATGTGGAAAAGCGAAAATACAAGCTATAAAGATACGCTTGAGAGTGAATTTCGATTTTGTTTGTCGTTATTGAAGTGTATATATAGACGCGAAATTTCCAGAAAATAATTTGTGAGTTGAAGCAAAATGGAACACATTAATGACGACATGAAGCATTGATGATACTGCCGTGCAGAGAATTCTTGCTTTCACGTAAAGTCGTTATTTTTCTGGGCGTTACGGGTCTGTGCGAGTGTACGATCGGCTCTCCGACATTATTGACGCCATTTCTGTGCGTGACGTCACGTTCGGAGGGAGCACGAGTGCAGCTCGGTGCGTGCGCGAATAATGACTAGCTTGGAACGAATTAGGCTTGCGGTGCGGCTTAGTTTTGTGATAAGCACAATATTAATTTATAAATGTTTGGCATTATAGAATTAGAAGATTAGAAGAAAGGTGACCATACGACCATGGCATCAAAAGGAGAGAGAACCCCGGAGAGGAACGAGGAACAAGAAGAACAAAGTAATTTCTTTTTACTTTAATTATATATATATATATATATATATATATATATATCTTCTAGTCGTTTTGTAGAGATGCGGTGGTGCGTCCGTCTAGCTTCGTCGTTGTAGATGAAGTAAGCAAGCGCCGGGATTTGGCGGTAGCGCACACGGCGTCGGTGATGTAGACACGCGGTTGGTGGGGGGGGGGGAGCGATAGTCAGTCCACTGCGCTACTCTACTCTGCTGCTGTGTGGCGGCATCTCGTTCCACCTATAATGCTCCTATACTCTATGGAGCGTGCGTGGACTCGAAGTTCACATAATCTCAACACTCCCTCCCTTCGAATTCACGCACATTCTAATTCTGAATCTTACTCTAATAATAAATGAACTCATTATATTTCATCTAATGATTTTATTTATATTATTAAGAAAGGTAAAAAAGTATAAAAAAAAAATTCAACGTTATCATTGTTCCAAGACAGCAGGCTGCTCGTCACTGGTTTCTGAAAGAAAGAAGAAAAAGAATTTCTTTAGACATCTAAATGTTTAAATGAAGCTTCTAATGAGTGTTTTGCATCGAATGTGTGTGTATGAGTGTATCGTTGTTCTCTATATTAATTTTATACTAGATTAAGGATCTTATCTTTTAAATAATTGTGCGAATCAAAGGGGAGAGGTTTTGTCATAATATCGGCTTCATTCTCTTTTGTCGATACCCATTTGACTAAGACTTTACCTTCTAAAACGCATGATTTTATATAGTCAACATGTGTTGTTGCCATATGGCTTTTACTTCCAGTTCTTTCTCTATTTTCTAAATTTCTTTTTATAGATTCTAATTTATCATCGAAGTTTTTGAGTTTATGACTCCCGTCCATCTGGGTGCAATTTCCTGCAGACTTGTTGTCACACCAAATATAGTCACTGGATACAGTGTTTGGCCAATTATGTCTCTAGTTGCCTTGTCTAATGACACGAGTTCTTGGCAGGCCTCGTTCATGGCGAGGTATTCTGCTTGGCATGTTGACAATGTGACATAAGACTGTTTATGGCTTCTCCACATTATTGGATCTCCATATAGCTTTACTATATAGCCACTGGTTGACGATGAGTCAGAGCAATCTCTAAAGCTCGCATCAGTCATAGCTTCTAATGTGTCACTTTTGGCTCTATATGTTATTAAGCCAATTTCTGAGGTTCCTCTAAGATATTTGAAAATCCTTTTTACGTCCTTCCAGTCTTCTTCGGTTGCATTTATTTGTCTTCTAGATAGATAGTTGACTGCGAATGAGATGTCAGGTCTTGTTGCACCTGCTAAATACAATAGACTTCCTATTGCTTCTCTATACGGTGTCTTTGTCTTTTCTAGTGTTTCCTCTAAATCGTCTGAAATTCTGTCTACTTTTACTTCTCTATTTTTGACTTGTATTGTCACCATGGGTATTCTTTGAGTTTTACATTCTTTCATATTGAATCTGTCTAGGATTTTCTATGTATTCGGTTTGTTTTAAGGTTATGGTCTTGTTCTGTCTATCTCTAATTATTTTAATTCCCAGAAAGTTTTCTGGTTCTCCTAAATCCTTCATCTTAAATACTTAACTTAATTTCTTCTTTATTTCGTCTAGTTTTTGTTTGTCATTGCCTGCTAGTAATATATCATCTACGTATAAGATCAGCAAGACAACTTTTCCATTTTTTCTCCAAGTAAACAGACACGGCTCGTTTATGTCTTTTTCTAGTCCTAGCTTCAGTGCCTCTTCTGAAAATCTTACATTCCATCTCTTTGGGCTGACTCTAAGACCATATAAAGACTTCTGTAATTTACATACTTTCACTTTCTAGTGTTTGAATCATACTCGAGGCCATCTGGGATTTCCATATAGATTTCGTCTTCCAGTGTCCCATTTAGGAAAGCAGTTTTAACATCTATCTGGGTTACGTCCAAATCATGTTTGTTTATTATTGCTAGCGCAGCTCTAATTACAGCTAGTCTCGAAACTAGTGCATATGTTTCTCTTAATTCATATACCTTTCTATCCTTGAATCCTCTAATCACCAATCTCCCTTTGAAGACTGTATCTCTATTCTCTCCTGCTTTTCTTTTGAATACCCACTTGGAATCAATTGTGTGCAGTTTCTTGACATCTCTAGTCATGGTTGGTTTATCTACTATTTGCCATACATTGTTCTCTTCCATCGATTGTATCTCTTCATTAATTGCTTCTAACCATTTTAATTTGTCTTCCGATTCCGTGGCCTCTAGATAGGAAGGCGGATCTTTGTTGATAATTGTTAGTAGTATATGTCCCTTTTCGTCTTCTAACATTTCTCTATCTCTTTTTGTTTCTGGACTTAGTTCATTACTTCTATTTAATGTAAGGCTTGTATCTTCTAAGGATTTCGATCCTTGGATACTTCTAATAGCCATGTATTTTTCTCTGTTCTCTGATTTCTATGCATTTCTTGCTGGCAGTTTACGTTTCTTCTCTTCTAAGTTTTTATCTGGTTTATTTTCTGTTTTTATCTTTTTGGGTTTTTCCTTTTTCTCATTTTGTGCTTCTAGTTGTTTCTCTTCTGAGTTCTCTTCTTGGGTTTTATTTCTCTGAGTTTGAGTTTCTTCTAAATTGATTGGTGAAGATTCATTATTCGTATGATTTAGTTTTTCTGTTGTCTGTTTGTATACTGTTTTGTATACAATCTTTTCATTGCACCTAACGTGTCTAGAATGAAGGAATTTTCCAGAGCTAGGGTGCCAAAGTACGTAGCGTGTTGGCGAGTATCCTACCATTATAGTTTTAACTGCTCTTTTGGAAAATTTTGATTCATTGATTGGTATTTTAGCATATGCTATGCACCCAAATCTTCTAATTTTCTCTAAATGACTTTTGTTTTTCGGTGTTAGCACCTTGAGAGGTGTTTCGGAGTTGATCGACTTATGTGGTGTTCTGTTGTAAATGTGAACAGCAACTTCTAATGCCAAAATCCACATGCTCTGCGGAAGTCCAGTCTATCATTAGGGTTCTAATTTTATTTTGAAGCGTTTTGTTAAATCGCTCTGCTGTCCCATTGAGTTCGGGTGTGTGTGGAGGTGCTAGGTTGTATTCTATATTTTCTCTTTTTAATACATCTAAAAACTTTCCTCCTATGAACTCTGTCCCGTTGTCTGTTCTAACATAACACACTTTCTCATCTTTTCCAATAAGATTTCTCATTGTCGTTAGAAATTTTTCTAGACATTCACCCGCTTCGTTTTTGTGTTTTACTGAATATGCTTTTGCAAATCTAGTGTAATCATCTAAAAACACAATTATGAATTTATTTCCACCCGGAAATGAAGCTGGTTTTATTGGTCCCATTGTATCTGTGTGTATTATCTCTAAAGGTCTAGTTGCTCTAGTTCTGATTTCAGAGAATGGTTGTTTCTCCATTTTTGACAAGATACATACTTCACAGTCTAGTATTGATTTCTTGAATTTTACATCTTGCAAATTTTCTTCAATTTTCTGTAGCTATTTAAGATAACCTAAAGAGACATGTCCTAGTTTTATATGCCATAGCATGCCTTCATCTAGTTTATTCTTTTTGTTATCTGTATTATTCTCTATATAGTTTGCGATTTCTAGGGACTCTTTATTGTTAATATCATCTAGGTTATGTATTTTTCTATTTAATATAATTTCTTCTAGATCAAAATCGCTAGTTGTTTGACGGTTTTTATCTTTTAATTGTTTTTGAGCGAGTTTTTCCAAATTCTCCCTCCCAATCTCAGACGGTTGTGTTTCTTTATCTATTGCATCTATTTCATGTGAGTTTAAAATATCCGTTTGTGATTGTTGCAAAAACTCGTCCAAGGATACCAATCTAGCTGTACCTGCATATTTGTTACGTTCTTGGTTATTCTCATCTTTGTCAACCTGTTTTATTGCTTCTAAGCTAATTAACCAATTTGGTTTTTCGTATTTTCCTGATATGTACTCTATTCCCGTAGTCTTATCAAATATGCTTAAATTTCTGTCATTTAAATAAATCCCTAAGCCTGCGTCTACAAAACGTCTGAGAGAAATGAGGTTATCCGAAATGTCATCGACTGCAATAACATTTGTCAATCTAATTATTTATTTATTGTGAATATTCGATTTGAGAATCAAGTCTCCTTTCCCATCTATTCTAATATTTGCCGATTCGTTTTTATTTGCGCTTCTAATGATTTCTTCCATGCATTTTCTAAAATTGCTTAAGATTATTCCTTTATCTACAATGTGATCGGTCGCACCGGAATCCGCAATAAAAGTAATTTTAGTGGAGGAGTTTAATTGTTCTTTATTCATACCTGCAGTGTACGCTCTTGCTCCCTGTCGCAATGCCGCTTGTGATCCTCCTCTGGATCCTCTGTTACTGCTTCTCTTAAATACCCTATCTCTAAAATTTCCTCTACCACCCCTATTAAATTTTCCTCTACCACTACCGTTAAATGTTCCTCTACTTTTATTTGATTTTCCTCTAGCGTGTGTGTTTGTGTTTTGTTTGGGGTGATTATTGTCTTTATTAGCTAACCTGTTTGATGGACCTGCCCTGTTAGGGCAGTCCGTGCCTTTGTGATTCTTCTCTCCTTGGCACACATATCAGAACCACAGTCCGTGCTCGATTAGCGAGCAGTCAACGGACGTGTGTCCAGTTCTATTGCACCGATAGCATCTATTGTGTGCCGTTGACTGTCCCGTTGAGTTTCCGGCTTGGGCTAAGTTCACCCTTGACCCTCTATTTCTTTCCTCTGGTCGTCTATTCTCTGCTTTTAACTGAAGAAGGCAGGATTTTATTTCCTCTATTGTCATCTCTCTGTTGTCAGTTTGTCTCCTAACTATGTAAGCTGATCTAAGCTCTGTATAATTATTAGATACAGCTTGATAGAAAGATGAACGTTTCTTTTCCTCGGTCAGAGGCACACCTGCGTCACAGCTTTCATATTCTCTAATTATTGTGTCAAAGCGATCACAGAAATCATTAATTTTTTCGTTATTTCTAATTTTAATGTTATACAGTTGCGCCCTGACCGAAGCAGCTGTAACGTTGGCTTCTGTTCTCCTTGAATCTCTAATTTTGTTCAAAATTTCTTTGGGGTCTTTAATGTCAATAATCTTTTTATGGTAATATTCGTCTAAATGTGTTATAATTGTGTCTCTTACTGTTGTCTGCCTTTTATTGACGTCTAGTTGTGAATTAAGTGTGGGATGTATTTTGTCGTCAATGACGTCTAGTAAGTCGTTTGTTCGTAATTCGGATGTTAAATAGTCCATCCAAACTTTTAAAGACACTTTTTGTGTTAATTTATAATCTCTTTTAATGTTCAATTTTGATTTACTGTTTGCTTCTAGTGACTATCTAAAATTTAGCATTGTTTGATTGAATTCTCCTAAGAAGTTTGTTTGTTGTTGTGTGATATTGTTGCCTGTCTCTAATATCCTGTCTTCTAAATTATTAGTGGTGTAGTTAAGTAAAGGATGCGATACCTCTAATCTTCTAATTCTTTGCTCGTCCGCTTCTATCTGTTTGTCTAAGAGACTCTTTTGCGCCTCTACTAAT
>JAYJLV010104893.1:0-11724 GCA_036873485.1 Torymus texanus | reverse complement strand
TACAATATTATATTATCCGCACGTTCAAGCCTATCCTGCACCTCTCTCGTGATAGAATCCACACTGGTGACACGAGATGATCGAGCCTTTTCCAAAACCGAGAGACGAGTGTCGATATCAGTAACTTTCTCACTGAGATGAGAAACCAAGTCTAATTTAGCGTCAATATTAGTGAGGCGATCATCCACGCTACATATCTTGCTACTCATCTGTCCATTGATCGCACTCCACAAATTTTGAAGCGTCATCTCTTTCTGCTTCATGCCCGCATGACTCGGCGATAAACTTCGCGCGGAATTAATAGGCGCCGAAGTTCTGCTACTCAAATCACCACAGAACTTCTTGAACAAACCATACGGCAGAGGAGAAGCTCTACTTGAGCACGAGGGGTGATAGCATGCCTTGCAGCTAGAGTAACGTATCACATCTTCCGATTTAATAGCACCCTTGGACGGGCACAGAAAATACTTCTCCCCAGACATGGCACTTTTGGGTTATGTGTGTCGTGTTGCGAGAAAAACGAGAAAGATTGCTTAATACTCAATCCACAAGTTAAGACTATTATATCACTGTGACGCACTTGTTTTAATGGACCAATTTCATACAAAAACGGACCGAAAAAGTTATAAATAAACAATAACAAACAAAAATATACGGAGCCAAAATGAAACCGTTATATACGCTCTAGACGCCACCTATGATGATTGAATAATAATAAAAAAAAAAAAACAAAAGTAAACGGCATTTAACGTATTGATTACTAAAAAATGAGCAATGCTACAGCGATGAGGGAAGCGGTGGATCGTAGGAAATTACTTGAGGAGTCCAAAACGTACTTTGCGAAAATTTTTTGAGCCTTATTGTGTTAAAACACGAATTTTCATCACTTTTGAGTCGATCGGCATCACTGTGCGACGTTTACCAAGTATCGTCAGTAATAAATGGGGTAATTACGCCGTTGTCTTCCTAACACTAACGCTAGCCGCGCATTCACCGGCGGTTGAGCGGTTTCTTCCTGGGGATGGTCGGAGGAGGACCCTTCCCCGACGTAGATCGGCTCAGCCGCCGGGGGGCGGAAACATAACTGTTCGTAGACACGAATACACACCCGATGAACTTTCGCGAAATGAACGCACCCTTCAGTGCCGCTTGAAGAATGCGCTTCCACTGACAACCGTGCATCTGTGAAGATGCACAATCGCCACGGTATGCTGTCATATTGTGCACGGGCAGCTTAAAACTTCTCATCAGCATTTTTCATCTCTCGCGGTAGGACACGATGATCGCTGTGGGAGTCGGTACAGAGCGGATCGTATTAAGGAAGTTCGTTCATCTTGAAAGATACGTATTTATACGTCGACACAATATACTTTCTTGTAAACTACTGGATGTGTACAAGCTGTACATGGTAATGTATCCTGCATAAGCGATAAGGAGTAGCCGGTCACTCTTATCACATGACGCCACGACACTCAACACCTTGAGTATTTTTCAGCTAATTTAATTATTTGTAAAATTGAACTTCTTAAGCGGCATTTTGTAAAGAGGAGTATATATTTGTGTCTCGTGAGAGAAATCAAAATTTATGTTACCAAAAAATATCCTAGATTTTAAGTACTTTTTCGTTAAATTTTTTGGCAGACAATTAAAGCGCTTATATCTCGGAAAATATGCGCTATATCGAAAACATAAATGAATTTTATTCCCTTACGAGAAACGAACATAAGAGTTCTGCTTTAGAATCCCGTCAAAAATTTACAAAATACAAATAATTTAAACTATTTTACGAGTTTAAAAAGCTACGAATGAAGAGCAAAGAAGAGGAATTAAAATAATCGAGCGAGGTATAACATGACTCTTATCTACAAAAGTAGAAATAATACAGAATAAAAAAAGTTTTTCAATTTTGACTTTTTGGTTAATCAGAGACTGTCATTGAATTTGTTGCTCTAAAATGTGAATACCTTGTGAAAATCACGCAATTATAATGATAAATAACAATAAACAAATTTAATTTTTTTATTAACTTTTTCAATTTTTGAGATATTTGCGTGATTTTCACAAGGTATTCATATTTTAGAGCAACAAATTCAATGACATTATCGGATTAACCAAAAAGTCAAAATTGTAAAACTTTTTTATTTTGCATTATTATCTTCTATTGTTGTAGATAAGAGGCATGTTACACCTCGCTCGATTATTTTAATTCGCGTGTCTTCTTTGCTCATTTTTCTTAACATCAGCAGTTGAAAACCTAATGAAAATTCTGTACTATTTTAAAATGTTTAATAAAAATTCATCAGTTTGAACCAAGTACAGTATATTCTAATTATGAATTATTAAACACATCAAAAATTTGTCAATCAAATCGAAATTTTAACTTTTTTATGTTTATCAAGCAGTCTTTCTGACGTTACTAATAAAGTATACGATTTCAAGCCACTGAAACGTATACCTAGGTAGTTAAATTATTTAAAGATAAAGTCACGTACGTGAAATGTTGAGTTAGATAAATTAAAATATCCGCGCTTCTTTAGTTCTGTCTTTACCGTAATCGTTAAAAACATCTTTAATATGTTAGATAGCGAGTATGGAATTACCGAAGAAGTAAGGCGACATATTATTTTGATAAGGTATAGATTACATTACAGTGAAAAGAATTTCTCGACGTTAGTGAAATCAGCAAAAAATCTCTTAAACGACAGTCTATCTTTAGAAGACACGTGTTTTGTGACTCGAAGGAAATGTCACGTGTTGAATCAAAAATAAATAAAGGGAAAGAGGTTCATGCAAATTATCTAGTCCGAGAGGGAGAGGAACGCCAAGAAAAATCCAAATGTAGAACGAACAAACTTTATTTAAAGTAAACTTAATAATTATACACTCACTGTGTTACACGTGTTTGAATTCCTACAAAGATTTATCGTTAGACAAAACAGACCTGAACAAAAGAAACACTAAGGGAAAAAGAAACTGTAAAGAGCTAAAATTTTGCGACTTGCTTTATGCATCGCAAGAAACTGCGAACCTTACGTCGTACAATGTATAGCACTGCGTGGTCCAGTGACTTCGAAAATCTGTCCTTAAGTGTGTTATGCGAAAAATTGCATTTCCTTTTACTGCATTGCCGGATATCTACAATCAATTGCATGTACGGAATCGGTTTGTTTAATAATAGAGATGTTCTTGCAATCGTTGTGAAGACTGTTAAACAATGTAACGATCACACTGATTCTCTAGCCGGGCGAATAATGAGACGTCATTGTAAGTATTGTATTTTCTTATGAATATTTTTTCTTTGTATTTAATAAATTAAACCTATTCTATCTCGCCTTAATGCCCAATCAAATGCTTGACGATACGCAAGGTGATCAGTTCATCATACAGTGTCAATATCAAGACGGTCCACAGCCAGGACCTTCGACAGCTGATGATCCGCAACCTGGATCATAATAGCAAATAAATTTCGACACAAATCGAGAGCTGATCACGTTTCCATATAGCGAGATAGTGCTATCCAATCTTGCTATTTGTAGAACTCCGTTTTACGACGTACTCTCGCACAACGAAACAAAGACATGTAAACTTGTGTACCAAAAAAGAAGATTCGTAGCATTGGATAAAAGTTATCCTTACAGGTATAACCACTGACCGCCATTGACTGACACAGTTCAACAGACCTTCACCGAAAAACTAAGATAGCACTACTATCAAAGGAGTGGAAGAGACATTGAACAGCGATCGCAGCGCCAACAAGAAAGTGAATAGCGGCGACACAGCTCATGGGTTGCTACAGACATACTGATTGGGCATTGGTGTCGTCGAACAGCGGTCAGCTCGGCCATCAAGATTTTTGAACGCGCTGACATCCCGCCACCAATGAGCTGATTGCCCGCGATCAGCGCGTCCGTCATGCTAATTGAAAGCGCTGACAATCGAGCTTCTTGGGTGTGGCGCTAGCGCCAGCCCCACCACGAGGCTCGCAAACTCACGAGCGGCCGCGCGCGGGACCCCCCCGACCGCGGATTTGAGCTCTTCGGCGGAAGTGTTTCAAAAGTGTCGACTCAGTGTGAATTATGTAAACTCATTGGAAACATCCGTGGACTTGTATGTTGAGTGGACCAACTGGTTGCGGTAAAACAGTATTTGTTGGAAAATTTCTTAAGTACATTGACCGTTGATGGACACGCGATTCGAACATATTATTCTTTATTACGGCGAATGGTAAGTGAGCTACAGAGATCTGGATAAAGTCGTTGAATTTCGCGAAGGTCTACCGCAAAACACCGATTGGCTTAACGATCTCAAACCCAAGTTGATCATAATTGACGATCTGATGCGCGAATCGTCCTCTGGAGGAGCCATAGTGATTCTGTTTATAAAAGGCAGTCTAATTTTTGTCACTCAAAGCCTCTTCCATCAAGGCAAAGGCCAACGCGACGTAGCCTTGAACGCTCAGTACATTGTAATCTTTAGGAATTTGCGCGATCGTGCCCAAATACGTCATCTTGCTAGACAAGTATATCCTGATAATCCTCGACTTTTGGAAGAAGCGTACCAGGACGCAACATCACAAGCTTTTGGTTGTAGCTCTTGTTGGATTTAAAGCAAACTACAGCGGATAATTCTCGGTTTCGATCGTGTTCTTTATCCCGACGATGAGTACCAGTACGTTTACGTGCCGCGAAAACAAATGACAAACAGTAAACATCAAATAGCAATCGTGACATTGTAATGGCGACAAAAGCACGTTATCCTTTTGGTCAAAAAGAGGCTACCGTCTTGGCGGCATTCTACCATTTTAACAAAGAGCTGCGAGAGGCAGTGCAGCAGAAAGCTGATGCAAAATTGGTTCGTCGTATTTGCGAGTGCGCTTTAAACGATTGATAGGTAACGTTCCGTTAAGTATAGGTCACAAGTGTCGTCTGCGTAAACACGCAAAAGTTTTGCGAAAACTGGCGTCACCGGATATCAATTTACAAGAAAGAAAAAATTATAGTGCAACGTGGCGGTTTTTTGCCAGCTCTACTAGCCCCTCTAATTGCCTCGCTTCTTGCTAATCTCGTGAATAAATAGAGTTAAAACATGCAAGAAAGATGACCCTCCTACCACAGGAGAGTGTTGAACTTTGGCAGACCACACTTGGTAAAGTTGAGATAAAGTCTATGCAAACACCTGGTTCAGTGACGAGTAGACTCGATGCTGAAATGAACGAAATATTGAACTCGCCAAAATACAAAGATGAGCGTGAAAAGTGAAGTCTCTACCGTCAAGTTTTACAACGATATCTTTACTGTAAAGAAATCGAAGGAGGAGAAAAGTATAAAAAAAAGGACCAAAAAAATGACAGTGTCGTTGTTTCTAATTCGATGGACGATAATCAGCGAGAAGAGGACGAAACTGATGAGCGCATCGACGCAGACATTATCTATACCGTCCCGAACAGATACAATCAGAAAGCCAAACAGCTAGTACAACGCTTGCGAGCTTGTGGTAAAGTAGTTTGGGATGCCAGCGGAGCCGTAACGATAGATCGCACGCTTATGCCCGGAGCCATGAGGAAGACATTAGGTCTACGCTAATAAATTCTCAAGAAGAAGCGGCAAAAAACAGTGTTCTAGATGAACTCATTGATTAATTGCCGTTTGAAATGCACGTACCGCATTACAAATTTTGGGGACCAGGAACTAAGTTGGTAGAGCATATCGCACGCGGAGACGTTGTAATCAATCCGTTGGACAAGGCCTGTCGACAGCATGATCTAGCTTATGCCGATTCGAACAGCGACCGTCGTCAATCCGATCGAATTTTACCGCTAAATACCTTCTCACGCCTGTTATCCGAGGAAACGCCGGCTAACGAAAGAACAGTCGCAATGATGACAGCTTGCTGTATGGTTAGCAAGATAACTTTTGAAAAGTTTTTCGCATATTAAGAAGATTATGGAAAAACGAGACAAGGATGATAAATGGTCAAAGTGCGGGCAAGTAAAAATGGCCAAGAAGAAGGAAGAGAAACCAAAAAATAAGAAGAAAATAAACAAAATAATCTCGAACAATGAATAACAGGTTTGAAAAATTTTATTACGGAGCACAACGATCTTCGGCGTATGCTCGTGGTGATAAACTTTTGCGAGCTACGCATAAAAAATATGGTTGTCAAAGTGTTATTGAATGGCTTGAGAGTCAAGACGCTTATAACTTGCATAGACTTGTTCGGCATCGTTTTCCTAGACGTAATTATAATGTGCGCAATTTCGATGACGTGTGGGAAGCTGATTTTATGGACATGAGATCTATAAAATCCTACAACTACGGCTACAGCTACATTTTAACTCTTATCGATGTCATCAGAAATTACGCTTGGGTTGAACCGGTCAAGGACAAAACTTCGAGAAACGTCGCTGATGCTTTTGACCGTATTTTGTCGAGAAGTAATGGCCGGAAACCAAGATGTCTTCAAACTGATAAAGATAAAAGATTTGTTGATGACGTCATACAGAAATATTTGTCGAAGCACGGAGTTGCGTACAGAGTGTCACGAAGTCCGGATACAAAAGCCGCGATTGTCGAAAGACTTATAAGAACTATAAAGGAAAGGACGGGGCGTTATTTTACTCATAAAAATACTAGAAGGTGTGTCGATATTTTGCAGAAAATCATAGATGCGTACAATCATACTAAACATTCGGCCACATAAATGGTGCCAGCAGCCGTAACACTGTACAACGCCGCCAATGCCCGTTAAAATTTGCAACGTCGATGTCACAATAGTGACTTTAAATCCCTTAAATACTGCGTCGGTGACTTGGTGCGCAAATGTTACAGTTTAGGCATATACGCAATTTAAATGTTTAAAACCGCATTTTCGACGTTTTGGAGCTCAAAGTATTTATTCAAAGTAGAGTCATTGTGCACAATTTTTATCTACAAATGCTTGTTCAGCTATTCAAAATAGATAGGTAAGTAGTATCGGGCTGTATAAATTGAATGTTTTTGAAAGATTTTACAGAAGATTAACTTACAGATCAAATTACAGCTGTAATAGTATAATACAATCTTATATGTGTTATAGACGTGTTTGCACACACACATTTGTCCTTAAATGTAGACACTGCTTTACTATGCGAGTGTAATTCTTATTTATAAAATAACAGGTTCTCATCAAGATGTTACACTACCCAGAAAAATTTTTTTTTTTTTACGAAATTTTTTTATTCGCTTGAATGATGCATAAAATATTCAAAAATAACATTCAAAAAGATTTTTGGTGGGAAGGCTGTTATAAATAATTTTTTTAATTTTTTTTCGGAATCACCTCTGAGAGCTCCGACATGTTTGAGTAGGCCGCTCTACCGCGCGCAGGATTTTATTGGTATAACAGCTCTGTTGGTAATATGAGCTGTTATAAGTGCATTATAGTTCTTCAGAATATATATAGATGGCGCAATAACTCTCGGATACGTCGTAGGATGCCAGAAAAACCGTTAGAACTGGAGTAAACAGATCGCAAAGAGCATCGCTTGCTAGTTCGACGACCGCGCTCATTTTATTTAGTTTGTGCGTTGTTGTTCAGTTTTTTATTTAATAACATGAGCGAATAAGTGTACAATACACAGAAAGGAAGTAGGAAGACACCATCTCGAGCCAGTCGGAGCTGAATTTCTATTAGAAAACCGCCTAACCGCCACAGCTTCGAGAGCGACACCGAGGGAGTTACGAGACTTGCAAAAAATTAAAAACAACGCATGCATATGAATTGGAAGTCGACGCAATGTTCGGATACAGAATATTAAACTTGATTACTGTTTTTGGGATGCTGCCACAAATTTTAAAGTGTCAATGCGGAAGCAGTATTACTTTTACTGAATTGTGCGTGCGTGGTCTTGGATTCAAGCTCGTTGTGTCGTGTCAAAAATGCAGAAGTACTTCAATGGGCATGCTTACGATATTAACAGACGTTTTACTTTTGCTATGAGACTAATTGGTATTGGAATAACTAAATTCTGTGCGTTTATGTGTTTTCCGAAACCAGTGTTTCAAAAATCTTACGATTTAATTGTACAGAGCATTGCAACTGCTACGGACGCTGTCAAATATAAATGTTTAGAAAAAGCTGCTGAGGAGAAAAAACAGATTAGTGTAGAAAAAGGACAGCTTGCGGATTTAACAGTGTCAGGGGATAGCTCCTGGAGAAAACGTGGCTTCAATTCACTGTACGGGTGCGTAAGTTTAATCGGATGGTACTCAGGAAAAGTAATTGATATTTGCGTGAAGTTAAAATATTGCAAGGAGTGTGAGCACTTGAAAAAAAAGAAAGATACTGCCGAGTATGAAGAATGGCACGCTTTACATGAAGAATACTGTAATGCTAATCACAATGGGAGTGCAGGAAAAGTGGAGCCCGACGCTATGGTGGAAATGTTCTCTCGTTGCGAGTCTTTGTATAATGTTCAGGATGCATATTACATTAGAGATGGAGATAGCAAAACGCATAAGAGATCGCATAGCAATAGCATCAAGATGCTAACCCGTATGGTGATTTTTCCGTCATAAAAAAGGAATGTATAGGTCATGTTCAAAAAAGGCTTGGAACAAGACTACGCAATTTGAAAAAAGAAGTGAAAAATCTTGGAGCCCGAGGAAAATTAACTGGAAAATTGATAGACGAAATTGAGTGTATACTACGGACTGGGTATAGGTAGAAATATTAAGTCAGTAGAGAATATGCGCAAGGAAATATACGCTACATTATACCATAAAATTTCAACTGACGAAAAACCTCAGCACGATAGATGTCCTGCAGGGGCCGATTCTTCGTGTTCTTGACAAAGACTGAAAGCCTCGCATACTCTCGAAATGTACACTCACAAACCAGCTATGCTCCTCTTGGTTTTCAACGCAGTACAAAAAATATATGAAGACTTAATAAGAGAATAACTCCTTTCCCGTTGCTTCGGTGGATTTATGCAAAATCCGAACGAAAGTTTGAACTCTGTCGTTCGGTCGATTGCGCTGAAAGCGATATATAGCGGGAAAGCAGTGGTTGATATTGCAACACACATAGCCGTCATACTATATAATGGCGGCTTTTCGTCACTGTTGGATGTAATATCAACCCTCCAATTGAAAATTAATCCCGAGCTGCGTGATTATGCAATGGAAATCGACCAACATCGAGTTAAAGCCACCAATCGCTCATCATCTATCGACCGAAAAAGCGCTCAGAAGGACCTTACGGCACTCAGGAAAGAGACTGACGAGCTCAATTCAAATGTTGAAGGGCATCTGTATGGAGCTGGGATAGCAGAGTAAAGGTAAAAAAATCAGCAAGCCCATATTTTGAAAATTTCATATTAGAAATACGTTTTTAAACTTTAAACGCGTTTTTCTCGAAACTATGTTTTTAAATTCGGTGTACATCAATCTCGCTCAATTTTTGTTCGATTGATTTGAAAAATTAACTGTAACTTCTTAAATAGATTTTCCGTCGAAGTACACACGATTTTTGTGATTGATAAATTATTACGTTTGCAGTTAACAATTAAAGGTCGATTTTTATGAATTTTTAAACAAAATTTAAAAGCTTCGGTACTTTGACGGAAAAATCATTGTAAATGAAGAAAAAATTTTGGTCTTTGTTCCAGATGATACACCAGGACTGTTACGGAGTACACCGTTTTGCACCATCTGAAAAATTTTTTTTTGTTTTTTATACTGCCACGACATTTTATTGTATTATATAAATAAAGAATATTTGTCAGAACTTCAATATATGTATAATAAAGACCTAAGTTTTTTTTTAATCCACCACCTAGAATTCAAGAAAAAATGAACAATAAAACCTTATTTTTTCGACGAGCCTGGGTAGTGTAACGCCTTAACTGAATTATTGAGATTCTGATTTTAAACGATGAACGTGCCCAATGACTACTTTGAATAAATAAATACTTTTGATCATCAAAACGTCGAAAATGCGGTTTTAAGCATTTAAATTACGTGTATCTCTAATCTGTAATAATTCTGACTATTAGGACCAAAATATTCGTGTTCAATGGGAAAAAATACATCGGAAACCGTGTATGTCACTATAAAAAACGATTTTTCGAGATTCTGAAGTCGATATTATACATTTTCTCTCGAGGTAAGCAAGTTGGCAAAATTATTTTGAGGTTATGTCATGAAAAATGGGCATCAAAATCATTTTTCCTGCATTCTAGAAATGTTCAAATTGCTATAAAAAAGAATCAGCAAGTTCTCTCAAGTACTTCTGGAGCTATTTGATTTTGTCACAAAAAAATCATGTGTTCCCACTGTTCGACGGGTCCCCCTATCAAAGGGGTCACGGTGGTATTGGTTTATTTTTGGCTGGAGTTTTCCATCGTGCTCTCCAGCTTTTCACTCGTGGAGCCAAGGCTGTTGGGAAGGAGGCTGTGCGTACTGGTATGAACATTATGTCTGATGTCCATTGAAAGAGTCAATTCGACAACGCTTTAAAGAATTTGGCGAAGTTCTCAAACGAAAAGCAGAGGAGAGAGAAATTGGATAAACTAATGGAGGGGTCAGATTATAAAGCACCACGCTACGTCTTACCTCTTCAGTTGCAAATGGGTATTGCCTCTGATACAACTTATTGAGGTAAAAAGAAGAAAAGCTGTTCTAAAAAAGGAAAACAAGAAAATGCAAGTTTAGTAGCCTGAAAAAGGCAAGGATAAGAGAAAACAATCGAAACAAAAGAAAAAGAAGAGAACCACGAGAGATATTTTTGGATAGATAAGATGGCTTTTTTACAGATCCATTCGTGCGAGTGCCTCCAGTCGGAGTTGTTTCTGTTTGAAATTCCTCCTACTCAAACAACGATAGAAAATTCACACTAGATACAATATAAACCGATATCATCGTTAACTGATGACTTGCCTATAGAATTTGTGTTACCTGGCACTGGCGTAGAATGTATTGATCTTGCTCACACTACGCTTAGTCTGCGTGTAAGTCTACAAGCTGCTGTTGACGTACCTCAAGACGCTACAGCCGATATATCGAAAGTCGGACCTGTCAATAATTTCATGCATTCTTTAGTTAATCAAGTGGATGTATTATTTTAATCAAAAACCTATGTCACCGCCAACAAATGCTTATGCCTACAGAGCGTACCTGGAAACTTTATTGAATTATGGACCTGCTGCCAAAAATTCATATTTGTCGAGTGTATTCTGGTACAATGATACTGCTGGAAAAATGGACGACGGTAATGATGCAAATAAAGATCATGTGCATCGTCGCAAATTACTGTCTGCAACAAAAGCAGTTGACATGATCGGTCATCTTCACTGCGACGTGTTCAATCAAGAAAAGTTATTAATAAGTGTTGTCGAAGTGAGTGTGCTGTTAGTAAGATCACGCGATAGCTTTTGTCTCATGGATCCTACAGGTTGTTACTCTGTAGATATTTACGTAGCAAATCTCTTAGTTAGGCGCGTAGAAATTAGTCCTGGTGTTTTACTAGCACACGCCCAATCTCTTTCAAAGAAAATTGCCAAATATCCTCTCACGAGAGTTGAGGTTAAAGCTGTAACAATGCATGCCGGTATTCACTGTGAAACTTGGGATAATATAATATTAGGTTAATTGCCAAAATGAATTATAATCGGTTTTGTTAACAATAAGGCTTTCAATGGCGATCGAGCTCTAAATCCGTTTAATTTTGAACATTTTAATATAAATT
>JAYJLV010104882.1:0-11725 GCA_036873485.1 Torymus texanus | reverse complement strand
ACCGAGAAATTAGCTACTTTTAGTAGCTACTTACTATTTTCTTGTCTATTTTCGATAGACACAATTCTACCAGGGTAGCGCACTGGATAAATACGCAACATCCATACATGTTTCAATTTTGTTACATTGTTTGTATCAGTTCAAAAACTTTTTCGCTAATTTCATTCGCTGCAGGATTCACAATAACAAACATCGTTGCACAATGGATCTAAACGGAAAATATGTAATAGTATATAGTTATACCTATACTCTATTAATGTTTCTTATACCTTTTTTGTCAGATTAGTATAAGACTCGCGTAATTTCAGTATACAGAAAGTACTCGTTTTAATTCAAAACAAAGTCATTATAAACTTTAAAATCCTGCCGTAATCGAATTCATCCTCACAAACTCCAAGTCGTAAATTACCGGCAAAAAGAGATTATAGCAACGAGTGCAGCGCGCAGAATGAAACAAGAAGACCCGCGTGCTTGTTTAAATGATTTTCGTAAACGCGATTATAAATCGGCTTTGAAGATGTAAACGAATCTATAAGCTCGACATAAATGCGTGAAGATAAAATTTCACGTCTAGTTTCGGAGGACAGTAACGCAGTTAATATTAATTAGACCGATATTATTAATTAGACTGTAAGTGAGGTTGAACATATCGAACTTTTGATTTTCGTGTCAATTTCATCGATGACTATTTTAAAATCTCGCCTACTCTTCTTCATCGTATCACGCTCCGATCGACATATATTTTCGGCATATTTACACACGATTGAAATAGACTCGTCGTCGTGTTGAAAACATTGATGACAACAGGTGACCGCCACTATATACATCATATATACACTCTTACACCACGACAAAAACAAACTAAAATATCTAACGAATCGACGGATTAAGGCACGCGTACTTGGCATTTTCTCTTGAGACGATGCTGAACTTTGAGATACACGCACACACACAGATATACGTTCCATAGTAGTTATACTCACCTGCCGCGGGCGTGTCCCCGGTTTTAATGATAATGAAAGTTTTCACATTAAAGTTCTTAATCGTTTTAATTATTTTCTTTAATTTCAAAGCTTAGCGCGAGAGTAACGCGATTAAGCGATACTCGTTGTTGTATATAAGAACCGAGACGAAGAGACGTAGAATGAAAAAAATAGCTTTATATGTATATATAAAACAATAGCGGTTGGCAAGTTATCCTTTGGCAGGAAGGGCAACGAAGCTGAAACGTTCATTTATGTTGCATTTGACACAGTAATACTGTTAACCCGATTGATCTTCGATCGATGAGCTGCGTACGAAGGAGAGGAGACTTTAGTTGTAACGGTTGTCTATATTCAGCGAGCACATAATAAAGTCGCGCGAAGTTGCTGAATAATAAATGATAAGGTGGCCGAATTTACGGGTTTAAAGTCAAATAAACTTTAGTCTAATTGATGTCTATAGTTATTTACAGGATCAATTTTAATTGGATTCTAGAAAAATTCTATTATTTGTACTGCTGGAGTTAAGAAAAAAATAATCTGGGATACAATAAAAATGCAATATATCTGTGTTTCCATTGGAATTCTTTTTTTTTTTGTACAAGTTACCGAGCCTTTAATTAAATAGAACGATGTGTACACGAGTATCTGGAAAAAACAAGCAGCTTGAGTTTCGCCGAGAATCAACGTAGCAGCGACATCTCCCGACTCTGTAGTCAACTTTTCACGGAGTGTACATCCTAGATCCCTACACGTCCACCCAGTTTCGTATGTATTCGTCTCTGAATCAGCGTAAACATCTATGCGTAAACGAAACTTTCGTAATTCAATAAAAATTGAAAATTCATTGGAATATTAAAGTATGAGTTAGTTAACGGTGTACGTTTGATGAATATATATATATATATAATGTTGATTTTGTAATGGAAATATAACGCTGAAAACAGCGACAGTCGAGATGTTTGTCAACAAATGTATGATTTTACTGTTACTGTGCGTCAGCTGGCATTTTGAAATTACACACATGCATATAACTTATTAGCGAAATGTCATCTGCAAATTAATTTGCTACAAGTCAATTTGTAATTTATCGAATTACATGTGCATGTGTATTTATTATTATTAAACGAAATATAAGCGCAGATACGCTACAAGTAAAGTTTGAAAGCTGAAAATCGGATAGTTCAGACAAGTATTTTGCTTTCAAAACAAAAGCTCCGGACAGTGAAATGTAAACAATAGGTAAATAGCTTTCTACGAACGTACAGAACTCATGCGTATAGTTGTCTATATGGAATTTGACCATCACAGATACAGTTCGCCAGGTATGTTTCAAGAAATTTTAAAATTTTATGTTCGATTGAATTTAAAATCTGTAAAGGGTATCTTTGTATTTTTAATTTGTTATGGTTAAAGCAGCTTTTTGATAAGTTTAGTTTTCACTAGAGAGTAATGAAATTTAATGAAATGATTATAGATTATTTTAAAATTATATTTATGCGTCGGCCGTAGTACGTTTCATTTTAAATATTTATTTCCGAAATAATCGAATACATTGTTTACCATCGGGTTATCGTTAACTTTCAATGTTTATTTTTTCTGCTTTCATGAAAATTAAATGTATTTTTATAAACGAATTTGATTTTGATTTATTTTATTTCCTAAAATAAGGGAAACCAAACGAACTTTCGTTTACAGAGCTGATTAAATGTAAACCACCGACCGTTCGTCTGCTACCGTTAAATAAAACATTTTTAATGCACATAGCAACTGTTAATTTATTATGCTATCCAAACGAATGAAAATATATACAACCGTTACTAAAAAATGTTTAACAACAACATACAATTTGTCGAATTGATCTGAAATATCACTTCTTCATTCTTTAGCCCATGTCACCACACAATGTCGAAAACGAAGCGCAATTTTTCGATACTCGTCGATAGCGACATGAAAGCGCTGGCGGAGTTTATGTCATTGCCGCTGGCGAAAAACATCTTAGACGAAATAAACAATTTCGAAGGCCCAAATGTAATGAAGAGCGAATCATTGTCAAATGAGTGGCGTAACAGAGCTAAGGAATATTACACCAGCTCGCAGAAACACAGCTCGGAGGTACATCAAGTTTCCTGGGATTGCATAACAAAGGCGTTAGCCACAGCTCCTCTTAATTCTATTCAATACATCCTAGCATTGGACGCGAGGTCCAAGATACTACTACATATGGGTATGGCACAGGCGTGTGAGAGGGACATCGATAGAGCACTTGAGGAACTTAAAGGCAGGTCGGAGTTTAGAGTTTTCCAAGTGAGTTTGATTGATGTTGGTGTTGAGGGTGATTGGATACTGATATACGGGTTTTTAAGCATGGTTTACAATTTAAAATTAACTAACTTATAAAATGATATGTCACTTGATCTTTGTACACGAAAAGTAATTTCAGGTACAAATACTAAAATTAAGTAATTTTTATTCATGTGTTTATCTACAGTGTTACAGACTATTTTCAGTTTATTTTTCAAAAACGTATATAATGCGAGTATTTACGAAGCTATAATAATATAAGATTATAGAAATTTTTGTAAGAAAATGATATTATTTGAAATATAATACTTATATCATTGGATAAAGGATTATTTAGATTATATAAAGGGCAGTAACAAGGAGAATGCACATCTTCTGCAAAATGGATTTTGATGAAACTTTGGGGAGATGTTCTTCATTAAAAATAAAAATATCCGTGTTTCTTAAAAAATTAAATCCCTCTTTAAACCAAAATAACTTTCCTAATAATATATTTACAATAATTTCAATTCTATCAATGGAAAGTTGAGATGAAATCCTTCTGTTTGAAAAAAAGTTCATGCAAAAATTGATTTTTTACATAACTTTAAAATTTTGAATTTTTTATTGAAAAGGTACTATCAATATAATTTCTGAATTGATAAAAATTTTGACATAAATTTTGTTTTCAAACAAAAGGATTTCATCTCAGCTTTCTATTGGTAACATTAAAATTATGGTAATTTCGAGAGTTATGTTTCTTTGAAAAGGAACTTGATTTTTCAAGACATTAGATATCAGGCCCCGTAAATCCCAACCGAAGACCCATTAGAAAAAACCCTGAAACACGGATATTTTTATTTTTAATGAAGAACATTTCCCCAAAGTTTTATCAAGATCCGTTTCCCTGAGGGTGTGCACTCCCCTTGTAAGACTCGTTTTCAGATACCGCCTCTCAATATTTGTTTGAATATTACTAAATATTATAATTAATAAATAAAACTACTTTATTGTTTAAAAAATCAATATGAATGTAGCTATTTTGGGTACATTATCCGAATAATTCAATATAATACTACATAAAGCATACTAATCAGTATACTAATCAATAAAAAAAAAAATGATGCGAAAGCTGGGTAGCAATATTGTCTAAAGATCGTGTAAATATTTCCTAACACCAGTGCAATATTATTAAATCTTGTCGCAGTCTTACAGAATAATTTGTTGCAACATTATCAGTAATGATTCGAAACTCAAATTTTCTATATCCCAAGTGCGATTTGCTTCTGCGCAAGATGGAATGCTGGGTGCAATTAAAGTTTTACATCCCAGGACTCCTGACGAAGAGGTTATTATGCCTTTTACTCGAGTTCTCGAATTCCCAGCAACAGGAGAATGAACGTATTTATGCCAAACTGAGGGAACTAAACAGTCGGACACTGGTCCGCGACGTTGTCAAGGATAGAGTTGACGAAGGCCAGCGCATCCGCATAATTATGCCACGTTATCATCGTCGGTGCAATCTATCCAGCTCTAAAGCCATCGAAATCAAGTACTTTCCCGTACTGGACTATGGTTTTTCCGCCGTAGCCACGAGGAATCTGAATCCTGGCGATATTATCAGTGTTGAGCCACTATTCGCAACAATGGTTGAGCGAAAGCACGATCTCATGATCTGTAACCACTGTATGGCCTTGTCATGGACACCAGTGCCCTGCTACGAGTGTGAGATGCTCTTCTGTGGGGAGAAATGCAGAGACAATGCGCTCAAGAAGTACCACTATCTCGAGTGTGTACTATTAAGGAACGAGTTGAGTATGGAAAATGGGGATGAAGACTGCTTTCCCGTTTATGCCAAATTGGGCCTCAGAATGCTGATCATGGCGCGGATCGAGAGCAGATCGAACGAAAAGCTGTTCAACAGGATAAGAAAGTTTGATGGTGGCGGTACGTGGATACTGCAGGTGGTATTTTGCTTAGCTTTTGTAAAAAAAATGTTCGGATGTAGATTTTTTTTTCGGGAATACTTTGTTTTGTTCGAGTTTGGAAAACTTTTATGCCACGACAGAGTTATGCATTTATATGTGCACCGAACATTTTGGCTTTTTTGAAATATCAAGAATCGACATCGTCAATGATTTATGATTCTTTTGGTACATGCGCCTAATATTAGTGATTAAATAATATTTAAGCATAATGATTGGTTTGCGTTGGTAAACTACATCCCGCTAGATAAATTTTCTTATGTCAATTAAAAACTCGATAATTAACATGACTTGAAATATCATCTGATTATATTCAAAGCTACAGATTTTAGCAATAAGTCAACGTATTAAAATGCCATAATCGTGGGCTAAGTTAAAATGTTTTTGGCTACCGACATAATTTTTTCAATACTAAAGAATTGACAATTTAAATAGATGCTAATTTTACCGAGCTTTATGACAATAAACAGCTTACCCAATTAAGCAGTTATTCATAAAACAAATATCAATTTGTTTGAAAAATAATGAATTAATTTTTCAGAGGCACCGCTAAATAGCCTCAAAAGGATCAAGCAATTTGAAACATTCTACATGTTCGGAATGAACTATAAAGTCAACCTGAACACATTAATCCACGCTCTCATGGCACTAGTAACAGTGGCCAAACATTGTGCCCTTTTCAAGGATTCGTTTTACGAATTCTACAGTATCGAGGATCTGTTAAATGATAAAGAGGCTCTAGAGTTGGGTGCTCTAATACTACGCTTCATATTGATATCCCAACGTTATTCGCAATTCGTAAGCAGAACCGTGAACAGCTGAAACTATAAAAATAATTAAATGCTAAATTAATTTTTCTATTTCATAGATATTCGAGCCTCATATTAATTTGTACTTGGATGTAGAGGGACGAATGAACTCAATGGCGTATGCGAGAGGCTGCCGAGGTCTAGCAATGTCGTACATAGCTGGTTATTTCAACCACAGCTGTTTTCCCAATGTAGCTACGATTTTCAATGATGATGGTCAAATTATATTATACGTTTTGCGGCCAATATCAGAATCTGAGGAAGTAAGTACACGATTAAGAGGCTAGACTTTAATATTGTGTAGGATTATTATTATTACTTTGGTTATTCATTTATCATAATCACGATTTGTATTTTTAAATTTTTTGTTAAATTTCAAATTACAACTAGTGACAACCTATTTTTCTTTCTTCGCATAGTAATTTTTTAATAACTAAATTGTCTTAGAACTACTGTTGATAACAATAACTTTCTTCAGAAACAGACTTATAACCATTCGTATACAAAACCGTATATGAGTTCTTCTCTTTAAGATTTGAGACGATTTCCCCTAGGGGAATAATCGAGCCTAAATTCTGACAAATCGCGTACTATATATCAAAAGAGATTTTATACAAATATTTAAGTAAAAGTGAAACTTGTTTGTGCATGTGAGATTCATGCGTTATTTAACATAAGATAAATTAATGGAACTAAATATGTTGGTTTATCTTATGTGATACTCGTATAAAATGTCATGTGAGATCGCAGTTGATTCTTCGGCAAAATATCCGAACCAATATTTTGATAGATCTCGTAGATCGAATAGGAGACTTCGATGTATTCTGCTTTCATCAGAGACTTTATGAGAGAGATATTTCCCAGTAATCTTACAATCATAATATCTCGCCCCTCCATTACCGTCTACCTACGATTTCTACATTAAATTTTAACATTCCAGATGGTGATCTGCTACACTGTACCCTACTATTCGAGATTCTCGCGCGCAGATCGACAAAATATACTGAAGACTAAATACGAATTTGAGTGCGACTGCGAGGCCTGTCACTTCGGGTGGCCAGAAACGCCATACTACGGATCTACCGACATGGAGCACATTAGACTATGTCAAATTTCAACTGATGCTATCTTAACGGTGCTCGGCGAATACAATGATCCGTTCAATGTGAATCCCCGAGACCAAACGCTGAGACTCATCATACCCATTTTATGCCGTACACTTAAGGACCTGGCAACACTACCAACTCACTGGTATTTTTATCAGTTCATTGCTCTGATCTGTATGTTGCGCCATATGATGCAGATTGCGTTGTGCCCACCGCTACAAATCGCGCCCGAGGAGTGTGGCAGAACTGAGAATCCCAAGGTCTTACTTCTCCTCGAGTATTTGGAGAACAACGAATATCAAAAGAGCCATGACAACGAAAACGATGAGCGAATGAGCGTCAATGAAGGACGTGGAACCGATGAGTCAATGAGCAATAATCAAGAGAACTATGATCAAGAGAACGATGATCAAGGAAACTATGATCAAGAGAACTATGAGCAAGGAAACTATGATCAAGGGAACTATGAACAAGAGAACTATGAGCTAGGAAACTATGAGCTAGGAAACTATGAGCAAGGAAACTGTGAGCAAGACGGTCGCGAATACTATTATCTAAGAATCGATGAGCAAGGAAACTATCATCTAATAATCGATGAGCAAATGAATGATGATGAACGAAACGATGAACGGAACGATGAGAAAATAAGTGATGATCAAGGAAACTATGATCAAGGGAACTATGAGCAAGGGAACTATGATCAAGGGGACAATGAGCAAGGGAATTATGAGCAAGGGCATTCTGTTGAAGAGAGCGATGATCAAGAGAATTATGAGCAAGGGAACTATAATCAAAGGAATTATGATCAAGAGAGCGATGATCAAGAGAACTATAATCAATAGAACTATGAGCAAAGGAACTATGATTGAAGAATCGATGAGCAAATGAACGATGATGAACGGAACGATGATCGAGAGAACCATACAGTAGAGACAGATGAGAGTGAGAACGATGAAAGTCTATGAGTGAGCGAGCAATGAACAAGTGAGCAGATGAGCTAGCTAGCAATATTGAGTAGTATTTTATAAGATTTGAGCGTCGTGTTGCTTCTAATCTTAATACAGACATGTAGTTTTGTAAATTTTCGTTTTTTTATTGGTAAGAAAACTTTTACTTGGTATAAGTAAAGTTAGACAAATAATGAGCATTGACTTTGTAAATAAATTTTAAATAAATTATTTATAGTTAATAATGGTTATCAAAAACTATTATTAATATTGTTATATATAGCTTTTTACATAGTGAGCTTAAAACCATTAAAGACTGTATTCAGTTTTGAGTAGCAATGGTTTTAACTGTCTGTAATATGTATTTATCTTGTACATTGTGTATGAATATGTAAACAAATGAATAAATAACTGTATTTTATGAGCAGATTACCACGCATATAGCACTTGATTATTTTTACTTAATATTCACATAATTTTATTTTTAATTAATGTAATGATCTCTATCGACATTTTTTTTTTTATTATTTTAATTATTACGATATTATTCTCTTGTAAATTTTTTTCTATTTTGTAATGTTATATTTTTTGAGATCGATTTCGTAGAAAATATCGTTTGTGTATAACGATCTGATTTAAAGAGATCATACTAACAAGGAGAGTGGACAGCTTCCGAGAAACGGATTTCAACGAAACTTGGAGAGTCGATATCTGATACATCCGTTTGAATGGATAGACTCCATTCACGCAAAAACATAAACATCCGCTTATAAGTTAGTTATATCGTGCGCCAAATTGGACATCAAAATTTTAAACATGATTCCGAAAAATCTTTAGTTAGCCTCAAATTTAAGTAAAAGGATTGTTTAATTTAAGGTCGTTGATTGTGCATACGCGTAGGAACATAGACCTCAAAATTAAAGTCAAGTATAAACAAAATTTACAATGGAAAGTAAGTCGATAAAATCATTAGTATATATAGAAATACTATGGTAAACCCAAAAACCAATTATTGTAAAATATAGTGGAAGAACGCATGATTGATAGATAATGAAAATATTAATTTAGCGCTTATTAGTGAAAGTAAAAATGTTTAAACGAAAATATTTTTTACAAACTTTAATGGTTCAATATATTTGAACACGATAAATTATCTGCTAGGGTAAGTGTGCATATTACTCTGCGTGTTTGCAGGAACGGTGTACCCATTGGTGCTGGACGATGACTTAGCGGGAGAACTTTAATAATGAACCATCGATTGATTGATATAAGATTACGACTCATTATCTCTTCTTAATGTTTTCGAAAGTGATGTAGAAGACTCCGTTCTGGGTAAAATAGGCACTCTTTGTAATGGAGTAAGACATTTTGTATAAATTAAATATTAAAAAATAAAATCTTAGATAAATAATTTTGTTTTTAAAATGGGAAAAAAAGTTTTGCGATAATAATGTGTAAAGGTTTTGTCAATTTTCTGTAATATAATAGTTATACAATACTATTAACTCATAGCAGTCTTGTAAACTAAATAAATATAATCTTGAATACCGTCGCTACATTAAGTAAACTATATTCGTATAATATCTGTATAACTATTTCGTAATCAACACTTACGACGTTACAATTCTTAACATCTCATGTACTACATCGATATTTAATTGTAAATATTTATGTTTTAACCGAATAAATAACTTCACCATTGCATTTACGTCAACCGTAATCTAAATCGACGTATAAAGTACATATCAGGGACGCTATATACAGAGCAAACTCACACTGATCTTACGGTAGGTCGCGAACTTTGATATTAATAAATCGAATTCTAAGTTTCTCCAAAGTTAAAGAGAGAGAGGGAGACAGAGAGAGAGAGAGAGAGAGAGAGAAGTGGTACGAGTGTACTGAAAGCGCGAAGGATTACCCGAACTTCGAGCTACTGCGTTTTGTAAAACCTAAAAACTAGTTCACTCCAAACCACGATATAACAGTTCTATCTTTATACAGCTTTAATTTCTCCTCCCCTTCTATACATAACTTTTACAAAGCACAAACCAAAAGATACTCTCTCCCCCATATATCACCCATTACAATACGTCCAGCTACGTTGATCCGCATAATATTGCATATTATAAACGCAAACAAAGCATATGTGTGTGTATGTGCGTGTGCGTATATTATATACCTACACACTATACGTATTAATGAAAAGACGGCGTATCGCGCGTGATACCTGATCTCTCCCGTGCGAGTATATGATTTATGTACACAATAAAGTCCGCATCCCTCCCACGCGGGTATATCAAAATTCAAGATCCGCTCGAGCTCATCTCCTCCTCTATATATATATATACACTCGTCTCGCTAGCTCACCATCATCCCAACTTCGACGAGAGCCCAGGTTTCCATCTCCCACAATATATACTCCCTAAATACACACATATAACGTCCTTCAAGTCTATATAATACGTAGACATTAAAGTTAAAAAAAAAAGAAATAAAGAAAATCCTGAATAGCCGCTATACTATACACCCGCATACTACTAAATTTTTCAGCGAGGCCACGCGCAACCCTGGTACCTAAAAGGAATACGAGTGTACGAAGTCGCAGTAGCGCGCGAGTTGTTTGCGTGGGGAAAACATATATCACGCGTGTATGTCTAATGTATGTGTGTATACGTGTGTGACTGACTGTTGTTTCGTCTACGTCGTATCGTACCTATGTAATACAAAGGCGTAGCAAAGTCGTGTAGTGTGTGTATATATATGGAAGGTAATTGAAAGCACGGATAGTGTACACTTGGTTGCAGGTTTATTAGGTCAGAATTCAGGGGTCCAGGGTTGAACTGACGTTAGAGGATAGTGATTTTTGGTGTTTATAGAGCAGAGAGGTTCAAGAAGTGAAAGGGATAAGGTAAACGCTAGGTCAGACTTATATACAAAATCGTTATGATGCAGTCAATTTCACGTAACCGCGTAATATCGTCCGAACTATATATATACACACACACACACACACAGATATAACTCAATTAAATTTTGAAGGAGAAAATTACGTAAGGTATTCATTTGCTTTGAATTAAGTATGCTACTCTGCTACGTTGTCCAGAGGTTAATTTGATGTAATTAAAGTCAACGCGAATTCTCGGCGAGTTAACGTTTTGACTTCTGTGAAACAAAGTGCTCTGAATAACAGAGTGAAAATAAAATGAAGTCTTTAAAATTTTAACGATCACTGAAATTGAATTAAGAATATCTATGTTAATTAAACGAATATATAAATTTAATCGTTACCCCCAGTGGTTCCTTTTTATTTCATAAATAATAAGAGTTGAAATGTATAATATATATATATTAAATGCTTATAGTTTATAGATACTTAACTGTGCGGAAAATTAAAAATGGAATATGCATGCGCCCCATTAGCAGAAGCATGCTTGTTATACAGGATTCAAAACAGATTAAACTAATTTCATACTATATACGCACTAATATAGAGTAACCGGTGGTTTGTTAGACTTATAACTATATATATATATATACACACACGCGCACACACACACACACACACACACACACACACACACACACACACACACACACACACACACACACACA
>JAYJLV010104841.1:0-11729 GCA_036873485.1 Torymus texanus | reverse complement strand
ATACACCCCAACATATATATTGAATACCATCTGATTCTGGCTGAATACAAACTACATGGCCTGCGTCAACTGTGTCTTCTCTTAAATAAAAGGCAGCCTCATTACAGAGTAGAGCCTAGAAACAGCTCATAACCGAAAATGAATACAAAGGAAAAACCCAAGACCCAGTAAAAGATTGATAAAACGAGAGGCGCGCACACATACATACACGCGGCACAAGTGTGCGAGTAAGAGAGAGCGAGCGAGACAGAGAGAAAAAGCAAGAACCACGAGCGTGTGTGTGCAGTGGCACGTCAATACCGGCAATGGAGAGTGAGCGAGACAGAGATAGATGTATACACACGCCGTGTTTTCGGGCGGTGTGGAGGGGGCGGGGCAGTCAACTCGAAAAGCAAAGCAGTCCGCGACGCCTACGTTCACCCAGGATATGCGACTTGGAGGTACGCGAAGCGTAAAATTAAATGCTGGCGATAATCGTACCGTTCAGATCCTTGGTTAGCTGCGACCTCGTAGACATTTTGCGGCGCACCCCGGGGCGGGCGCTGCTCACACACGTAACTGCCCGTCTC
Organism: Torymus texanus; assembly: GCA_036873485.1. Classification (NCBI taxonomy): domain Eukaryota; kingdom Metazoa; phylum Arthropoda; class Insecta; order Hymenoptera; family Torymidae; genus Torymus; species Torymus texanus. The sequence continues at coordinate 11,160 of JAYJLV010104841.1, read as the reverse complement.
GGTCGCGCTCAGCTTGTCTTCCTGGGGGAGCAGCGACAGCATGAATTCAGGATGCGGCCGTCGCCGTCGCCGCAGTCCACGAGGCTGGGCCAGTACTACTGACTTCCTGCACTACTGGGCACGAGCCTCCTCCTCTCGCCATATCACGCGCGCAGCACTATTGGCACGTATCGATGTATAGCTGCACTCACTGCTCCGCCGCCGCATGTGTTTCGCGTCCACGGCAAAATTTCCCCACTGTCTCGTCCTGATGCGCCTGATACACACGCACACACGGATGTTTTCAACGTCGTTAGACACGCGCGCACGCGGCGGCGTTTCTCTCCTGCTGCTCCGGCGGGCTGGGACTGACTGGCTGACTAACTGACGACTATGTACGCGAGCATACGCAGTCAGTCGGTGCGTGTGATATGGGCACCAATTGCTATAGAACAGCGCAGCGCGCGAGCGCGTGCATGTAAACCGGAGCCCCCTGGACGCCCGCAACCGGACCAACTTTCACCCGATGATGCGCGCACCGACGACCGACCCGACCGTCGCGATCTGCTATAGTCTATAGTTCCGTGTACATATGTCTATATATATATATATATATATATATATATATATATATATATATAGGTATATATAATGGGTCGATTTTTGGAAGCTGGCGCGCACACACGCGGGAGGATGTAGGTTGATGACTATACACTATATATGTACGTCGCGTGGCGCAGCGATGCTTCTTTTTCGAGCGCCGGAAATGCACTGTGCAGCTATGTGTGTTTTAGACGCGCGCATGTGAGGAGAGGACAATTCAATTAGGAACGATTGGCCCCGTGAGAACGGGGACGCGGTGAAATTGCACTGGAATGCCGCTACTGTGCGCGAACTCGCGGGGCTTTTTTCGGAGGATGCGCTCCTTTTCTCCTTTCTCACAGACGCTGTTGCCGGGAATCCGAGAAATTCGAGAGTTTCATTCGTCTATCTATACATGCTCAGTCGTATGTGAGAGGAGAATGTCGAAGGAATGCCGGGCATAAGAGTTGCTAGGAGAAGACGTGATTTTTTTGTCAGAAATAATAGTAATGGGGCCGTCGACTGATAATCTAATATTTGACATTGAGGGGAGAGACGGTCGAGTGTTGCGCTACCTGCCGGCAGGATTTCTCGTGTTTACGTTTATGACGTGTGCGCGCCTGCACCGACTGTTGTTGTATTTGATCGTTGCTCCGTTTCCATACCGGCGTACTATAAAAACTACTCTCGGGTTTTCGGACTTGCTTAATGCTTTTCTTTAGCTTTGTATGAAGCGTATTTTTATTACTTTTAAAAATTTAGTTCTAATAGTCGATTACACGTTGTACAGTTTTCAACGCTGTCCAGGGTATAAATAAATGAACGAAATCGTTTGGAGAACGCCAAAAAAGTTTTTAAACGACAATTTGTAAAAGAGATTTGTTTGGAATGCGTTTGACTGCATTGTTACTGCGACTGCTGCGCTGAATTTTTGTATACAAACAATGGAGCTACACCATGGGGTTATTTTGCGAGACTTACAGCCGGCCTGAATGCAACGTCCTAATCGCATTTTGATGGTAATATCGTTCTACTTTCCATGATTACAAATAACCAACGTTATTGATTTTACAATTTGTAATATGCTATAGGAAGGAATATGACGGATCAAGATACAGTTTTCGCGCAAGTCTCGGCACGTGTGTAGTCGCGATGGAGGCGCCGGAATGTTTGGAACCCGAAGAGGAAAAGTAAATATAATTATTTTAATTCAACAATGTAAAATTTAAGTGTATTAATTTTCACATTTATTAATAGGGTTGCAGATGATGATTTTGAGGAATGCGATACAAATCGATACTGGAAAGAGGTATTTATCGAATTAAAAAAGTTATTCTTTTTTAATTTTAATAAACTATCAAGTAATAAAATAAATAAATTACAACTTGTGTGATTACTTTTAAGATGGATAGAGATAACATAAGTATAATTATAAAACAAAATGACAATAAAGGTGAAGTTTTTGCTGGACAAACTATATTTAATGAAATCTGTGATATAATCATGCTGGAATATTTGAATGGAGATTGGCTCAAGTTTTTTTATGTAAGCAAACATTTTTTCTTTTGTTATCAATTACAAATATATTATATGAAATAAAAACATTTTTTTTCAGATTTGGGACCATTTCTTTATATCTTATGTAAAAGGATTAATTGAATACAAATTATTGACTTTAAAGTTAAGAGTACACTTTGCAATTCTACCAATCCGTATTATTCAATTGAATCAAAACATCAATTTAGGTAAAATATTATATATAATTTATCTATAATATTTATTCAAACTAATTTATATTTGTATTTGTTAAAGTACCTGGAGATTACAGTAAAATATCAGTAATTTTAAAAAGTGCTGCAGAAAAATTTAGTTTAATAGATGATAAAAAGGTATTTTTATATTAGCTATTTTTAAAAATTTTCATTAATTTTCAATACAATATAATATTTTAAATCCCATCCACATAGGATTCTGAAGGTGAACAAATTAAATTAACACTTCAAAATATGAAACAATTAGAGGATTATTTGAACTCTTATGATGGCCAAAAATTAACAAAAGAACTGAAAGATAGTTCATTCATGACATTTTTTGCTTTACCATACATTAATAATCCACATGAAGATGAGTCAGTAAAAAGTATATTTCTCATAGATTGGTTGGAAGAATTGAATATAGATTTAGAAAAATTCCTTGCAAGATTTTGTCAAGTAATATAAATATAAATATAATATTTAATCAAAAAATTAATCATTTAAATATTGAATGATCTTATTTTTATTTTCTAGAAGGAATATTTATTACCAGAAGAAGAATTAAAAACATTCTATATTGATATTAAAGAGTCAAAAGATTTCACAAAACCTTTTTTATGTAATAATGCTTTTTTCTCTAACATTAAATATGAACCAAGAAGTAAATTAACTAAAAATGATGGAGAGTTACTTGTATGTGATCGCATTATTCACTCAGTTATTAAAAATAAAGAAATTGAAAACTGGATTGCAAATCATCATAATCCAAATGAAGATAATAATGTGCATACTGTGTTAGTATGAATATAATAACCAGATTTAGATTTTTTTTCTATTTATTATATTTTTTTTACAATTATTAATATTTCTATTTTAATAGAGGTACACAGACTCGCATAAGCAGTATTAAAACTGGAACTGGTTTTTCATTGTTAAGTGAACCACATCATATAGCAAGCATTGTAACTCCTAGTATTTTTGCTATTCCCAATAAACAGTCTACATTATATAATGATGAACTAAGTATTACAAAATTACGTTTATTAAATGTACACAAGCACTATAGAAAATTAAAACTAAGATTTCATAAACTTCATGAAGATTATCAAAAAATGAATGAGATTGCCGAAGAACTAACTATTGCTTTGGAAAATTCAATTCGAGGTCAACCTGTTAATATGGATATGATTTTACAAACATGTACAAAAATTTTCCCAGATAGATTTAATAGAGATTTACAGACTGATTCAGAAGTGAGTATAAATAAATTATTCATATAAACTGATTATTTGATATTTTTTAGTTTGATCCTATTTTAATATTTTTTTCAATTACAGAGCACAAGTATAGATTTAAAAGATTTGCCTAAAGATGTTATTACTACACAAAGAAAAGAAAATATCAAGAGTAATTCAAGTGCTCCTAAGTTATTAGATTATAAGAAAATTAAGTTTCATTTGAAAAGTGCAAATACAAAAACAAAATTATTATTACTTCAAGCATTACGTCAAGTGAGTTTATTATATGCTTAAAAAGATACAAATACTTTCGATGAAAAAATTGATAAACACTCTTTATTTATTTTCAGAAACTTACCTTGACAAAATCAAATAATAAAGATGTAATTGTAGAAGAATATGCAAGAAATGATATACTTGGTTTGCAGGGACATATATTGAATAATACTGAAAAACATATTCTTTCATCCATTTTACAACCTGTGAATTCAGAAGTTACAATAAGTTTTCTTCAACAAACTACAAGTCGATTTTTAAACACAATAGCATCATTAATTATTGGAAGAACATATTTAACTACTGGACCTATCGTATTAAATGCTGTATGTGTTTTCTTAGTAGATATAATAATTATCTCAAAAAACAAAATTAATTTACAATTAATTCTGTTTGTAAATAATATTTTCTGATATTAACTTTCAGATCATTAAATATTTAGATAATTGTAATGATGGCATAGGTGATGGTGTAACTTTAGATATGCTCTTAGCAACACTTCAAAAAATGTCTTTGAGAAAGCAACAGAGAGATTATATGATTGAAGCTAATTTAGTTGAATGGCTGATATACCATCTTAGTAATGAAAACTTTAGAATGGGACCATATAGATTGGAATATTCTTGTGCCTTACTAATGAATCTTTCACTGCAAAGTGAAGCTCGTTCTAGAGCATCTGTGATTGCGCCATTATTTGTTTCAACAATGACAAGTTTATTATCTACTGATTGTATATCTGTAAGCAGTTATGACATTAACCAGGAGAGTGTTTCATATGTTGAACATGGATTTTGAAGTGATTGGCGGGACGATTTTCGGTATTTAAAGTTCAATAGCTGCAATTCATTTTAATAGATTTTTTTTTCTTAGAAAGAAGCTATTGAATTTTAAGTTATTATTTAATTAAAATTATGTTTTTTTTTTCTGTTGGTGTTGTATTTTGAAAGAATGTCCGTTAAAGTTGACTATAAGTACTGTATTTTTATTTAATTGACCAGTCGTCAATCATCTCGTAAAGTTTCGTCAAAATCTGTTTTTCATATTATGATGCTCTTATTCCTTGTTATGTTTAAGTTTGTTGTGAATTTATATATTTACCATGTATATGTATATTATTTATTTTTTATAATTTAGATATTGCCATATGTAAATGGAGCATTACAAAATTTTTTATTAAATTATGAAATAAACGAAGAGGCTAAAAAATTACATCTTACAGAGATTTTAGAATATCATTCTGTGCAAAGTAAAGAGGATCTCAAGTAAGTTAATAATTTATTTTTACCCAAGGTGTATAGACAATTTCTTAATTATCGAATTCAATATTTTATTTTCTTGATACAGAAACCATTTTTCCCAAACACTAAAGACACATAAAAGAGAATGTGATGAATACTTATCAGACGACGATGAATTTCCGGACGAAGATGATGTAAGTTTCTCAATTTCAAGTCACAAAATCCGTATAATTTGTAATTTTTTCACTTATATTGTTTGCAGGAGTTATTCGATGTTTTAGAAAAAGAATTAGAAGAGAATGATCCAGTTAAAGTTGAAGAACTTCAAGGAGAACATTTCTTAACAGCATATTATTGCGTTCGTGATTATAATTTTAAATTAAAAAATATATCAAATAACGAAACGAATGTGACAGAATCTCATCCTGTTTTGTCAAAGTTAGTATAATAATTTTGTTTGAAAAGAGTAAATCGATTTAAAACAATATATTTAAAATTTTTATTTTTTCGTTTGTCATTTCTTTTTCAATTTGATTTTAATATTTATGTTCATAGATCATTTTAACATTTATGATTTTATTATTATAAATTATCTATCATTTTTGAGTTATGTTTGTTGTTTCTTATTTTTTGTTTTTAAGCGTACACTATTGTTTTGGAAGATGGCAACATCAATATTGGCCTTGTCGAATATGAGCCACGTCTTTTATTAGGAAAACAAAAATTGATTTATTTTGATTTTACAATTTGTATATAATCTTTTAAAAAATTAAATTAGTAACGAACCAATCGTTATCAGTGTAACGTACATGTTAATCACTTACCTTTTCATCGATTAATCGTGTCAGTGTCGATTTATGCAATAACGAAAGTTGTTAAAAGTTATTTGAATTTATGTTTGAAAAGTAAAGATTATTTTACACATATATATTCTTATTACTTCTTTTTTCCAATAATAGTAACGTTTCTGTTACCATTTTAGAGAAAGTACAAAAGCAGGATTAAACGGTTCAACGGTAATCGCTGTAAGTGAAACTACATTTAGCGATTCTAAAACAGAAAGTAAGTAACAACGTCACAATTTAAAATAATTGCGGTTTTCAATACGCATGAGTGAGATTAAAACGTATCTTTGATTTATAGCGATCGAGAAGAAAAGTGGCACAGAAATATCGTGAGTGAAAAATAGATTTTTTACTAATTAATTTATAATAAATATTATGAGTATCGTACACGAAAGTTGTAATATTTACGCTCTAATAAAATGCTATTAAATATACATTTGAACAATTGATTAAATATTATAAAGGTTTATTATTCTTTTTTTATAAAGCTTTTCTTTTTTTATTATACTTTCTCTTTTGTATATATAATAAATAGAAAACTTTTCAAAAATACTTATATGGTTGGTTTAACAATTGTACAATTGAAAATAAAGTTATATATTTTATTCTGTTTTGTTCTGAATAAATTTAAATCACAAAATGAATATTTAAGACTGAGTATAAATTAAATTTATGATAATACACTAATTATATTTTTATACTTAAATATTTAATAAAATCACTATAACAATGTCTATTCAGTAATGTAAAGAAGTAAAAGTGTAACTTTTCTTCTGTTTCAGCAAACCTTCGAAGAAAATTGGCATACCAAAGAAAAACGAAGTATTATTTCAAAGCAAGGATGAGGAGGAAGCTTTTCTAGCAAAACCAAAATTAATGCGCACACCACCACCGTCAGCTAGAGTTGAAGCAAATAGAGAGAAAATTGTGAGAGAGATTCAGGAAAAGACATAATAACGACTTATTTTTATAATGATAAGAAAACAAGTGCCTTTTCTGTCGTCGCAACAATTTTTTTATTAACAAAGTCAGTACAAAACTAAGCGCCTAAAGATACATACAAGTTACGAATACATTTTAATAAATATTCACAAATTCAATCGCAACACACACGTATAAGATACCACTCGCTCTCGCAGCTGAAAAATGTACGACAATGTCGATTTTTTATACAATTTGAATAAAATACCCTATAAAATATGTGGATAAATGTTTATCTTTCTACGTTTTTTCTCATATATGAGATTAACTACGATGCTCTCCATTTATTATGCAAGTAACTGTTTGAAGAAGAAATTTTAATATCTCGTGAATGAATAATGACATTTGATATTAATAAATAGAAAACATCGTAATTTAAAAAATGAATAATAATCGTAAAAGCAGAATTATTTTGTATTATACTCTCGTATTTTAGTTGGTCCCTTTGTGGAAATATTTTTCCGTCATGGAAAATAATATACTCAGGTACTTCTTCGATTTTAGCTCTAATTCATTTCATAATGTTTCTTGCGATTGTATATGTTATTGATTCTACTTTTCCCATATTTTCATATATAGTTGTGAATGAGTTACATATTTAGCGTTTTATAACAAAACTATAAACATTCTATGTGTGTAAAATGCTGATGAAAGTCTACACAATGCGGTTTTATCATTGTATAGAAAATATATCACAATACTTTTATCATCATTGCGATCCAGTATAATATAAGTTAACTATTTTATTCGATTATTGTATCTTTATGGAAATTCACATCGTAAATCGTGCGAAAATGTAACACCGATTCAAATATACATGATAAACTAACTATCTCGAATACCCTGTGAATTGAATAGTAATTACCGGTGCATAAGTTTACAACGTATTCTTTCCAAGCAGTAGAATAATCATTAAAGCTCAATAAATAATTCGATATAACTTGTATTCGAAAGTGTGCGAAGAAACGCAAATTATTTGCCTCGATCAAATTATTCCAATCAAACAAGCTTTCCGTTTCCCCTCATCATAGCAGGTACCAGCGGCACACTTTCACTGTTTTTTTTCTCTTTCTTTTCTGCCACGAAAATTAATATTTCCACGAGGACAACGTGTAATAAAATTCCAGATCTTTAATATATACGCTTTAAGCCGAGTAGCCGAGGAAGGTGCTACCACCGTGACCACCGCCAAAGCCGTTGCCGCTGCTGCTGCTCGGGTAGTTACTTGGGTAGCTGCTACTGGGTGGTCCACTTGCGTAGCTCTGTAACAAAAGCCGAGCGTACATTGATTAAAATGACCATTTTTGGAATTTTGGTACAGCGAATTGAAATTTAATGTATACTAACCACTGAGCTGGGGGACGCGGACAGATAACTCGGTCCGGAGCTAGGTGCGAATCCGATCTTGCCCTTCGACACGTAGCCGGAAGGTGAGATAAGACTGGGTGGATAACTCGGCGAGTGGCTACCACCGCCGCTGCTGCTGTCACGCACGACGATAATCTTGTTGCCCGGGTTGGATGAGCTACCACCGTGGCCCATTACGAAGCGCATCGGCGAGTAGCTCTTGGAGTAGGGTGAGCTAGACGCGCTGGAACTGATAATAAAAATATTAACCTTCCTTTTTTAATTTGTTGAACTTAATTGAAATAAATTTACTCGTATATATTGTGTAAAAATACTTTGCAACATACCCAGAACCAAAGTAATATCCAGGTCCACCAGCGCTAACGGAGCTAGGCGCAGACGCGGCTGCGTATCCAGCTGGCATATGATGATAAGACGAAACACCGTGCATTCCACCGGAGTAATATCCCGAGCTACCACTGCTACCAGGCGCCGCGGAGTAAACATGGCTGGAGCTGGGAGTGGCATCTGAACCTCCTCCAAAGAGGCTCTTAAGTGCACCGAAGACCGACTGATAGGATTTGCTAGGGTAAGATGAAGGTCCGGATGGGCTTCCGCTCGTGATGTAGGTTTTGTAACCGTGCGAGGGTTGCACCTGCTGGATGCTATGGGACGATGGGTACTCATCACCGAGGGTGTACCCAGCGGTGACGCGGTGGTGTGTTGGCTGGGATGAGTGATGCGGATGATGATGATGAGATCCTGCGCTGCTGCTCGACGACGGCGATTGGTAATCCCCAGAGAGGACCAGACCGCTGTTAAGTGAAGTTGGGAAAAACATTCTTTGTGTACTCGGCTTTTTGTGGTCGGATGAGTCATTTAATTTTTTTGCGTTGCTATGCGGTTATAGTTTTTTTTTTCTTTATTATCAATGTTTCGACATATGCAACGCACGTAATTTAAAGCCCCAGGAGGCGCTTTAATGGGCATCTTTTTACTCATCATTGGTGTACAAAAAATCGTGAAAAGCGAGTTTTAGATTACCTTTTTCAACGCGGTCTTAAGGTGAATGACTCTTCGTCAAAGAACGAAATTAAAAGATGATTATAGAACAACTCTAGAACGTACATGTATAAATTAATGGAAAACTGTAGTAATCGCCGTACAATTAAACGCCTTTAAAGGGTTACTAAACAGTGAAAGTTCGGATGCATTAATTTTTTCTTGATCTTGCATTATGTTCTCTTACCTATGGCTATAACTTGAAGGCCTGCTGCTCTGCGAGTACTCGCTCAATCCGGACGCGCCGCTGTATCCTCCATAAGCTGAACTGCCGGGTCTGGCCGACTGCATCGCGTAATCGCTCTGTGCCCCGGCAGTTGAAGCCTCTGAGGAATATGCATGATGTTGATGATGATCGGAGGGACTACGGTCGCCGTAGGTGAATCCACCCGAGGTCGTGTATTCGTTTGAACCTGCGGCTGCGCTAGAACCGCTGTTGTCGTGGTAGGACGAAGCAGAGGATGGGTGACCACCTGCTGAAGTCGCGGTATAATCACCTGTGTAGTGGACCGATGGTTGTTCGTTGGAGGAAGCAGAAGAGGAGGATTGAGAGGACGAGGGCGAGGTATGGAAGGATGTAGGACGCAAAGCGTTTACGACCGCCTCGTTGCCGTACTTGCTCTTGTAGAAGCTGCCGCTCAATGTTGTTCGCGGATCGGAGCTATTTCAAAAAAGAAGGAATAGTCCTTGTTGAATGAAGTGAAACTTTCGTTTATGTATGTTACTCGGTATATAAAATTCATCGAGAAATATTTTCTATGTGTGCCTCGTAAACCGACATATTTGCCACGAGTTATTTACGATCTTATATACTTTACGAGATGAAAGAAGGCATATAGCGAAAGAGAAAATATGCTCGCGCATCAATGGAAATAAATCACAACATTCTAACTCTGCTGGTATGTAATTACCTGTCACTGCTGGTATCGACGCTTGAATACCGGGAGTCGCTCTTCGCGTACGGTGAGTCGCGTACAGCGACATAAGTAGCTGCAGCGCCAAGGTCGTTATAGTTGGGCTTTCCGCTTAGGAAGCCACCATTGCTACTGCCACTGCCACCACCACCAGAACTGTATTCGCTATAATCCCGTAGGCCTGTAGGCCCGGAAGAGTAGCCTTGAAAAGAGAGGAAAAATGGTAGTTTGGGGTTAAATGGAAAGCGAAGTTTTCTAAGGCTATATTATCAGGATACATCCGTTCGAGTATATAATAATGTACAAGAGAGAGAGAGAGAGAGAGAGAGAGAGAGAGTTATGTTCAGTCGTTCGGTGTTTATATAGAGTCCGAGTATATATACGCTCATCTTTTATCTATATACACTGTTAGCTCCTTGTTGTAGATGGCTTTGTAAATTTCACTAGTTTTTTTTTATTAAACTTTCACGCCGTGTAGGGAGACAAATTGCTTTTGAAATCCAGCTTTTTTTCGTATACTCTAAATAATCATTAAAATTTCATGAGGCTGTTTGAAATTCTTATAGAAACTTGTCGCTAATTATTATGACAAAAAAAACATATTACAAATATAACGCGTAACAACCCTGACTCTCTTTATAACACAAATAAAAAATCGTTATACCAATATACGAGTCTCTTCACTTTTGTTTTAATTGACAAACATCAACATTATGTCTTAATTTGATAAATTCAAACATCAATCCCGCTAAATCTCCCGGCTGATCATTATAACACATCTATATATAGCTGCACCACTATGATCGTATTACTCATAAAGTTCACGTTGATTAAACCGCACAGAATTTGCATGAAAGTGTAATTCAACACGAAAAAATCGGTTAAACTTATACGGGTATGCGCAGGCGTGCGTATACTACTCCTCGTCTAATTTTGCGCATATA
>JAYJLV010104830.1:0-11729 GCA_036873485.1 Torymus texanus | reverse complement strand
TTACATATGTTTTTATCAATAAACAGTTCCCTGAAGAGGCTGACAACCAAGTTCAGCGAAACGTTGGAAAGTGTAATATGATGTTTGTTTTTTATTTATGGATTGATCCTTCCTATCGTATTTCACAGTTTTATTCTTATTACGATTAGATATTACTGATCTAATCGTGCTTGAGAATTGCCGCCCGAACAGAGATCTCTTCAACATCTGCATCCGCGCACATGTGCTGAGTTGTAGCCGTCTATGTAAATGGAAGGTTACCTGTGCGCGTGCGACAGAAAATGCACCAGTGAGATAATCTGGATGTTATCGCTGAGTTTGCCGTTGAGATGATGAGTAGTGCCAGAGATGAGTAGTATAGTGATGAGAAGAGCCAGTGAAATTATCCTTGAGTATTCCAAAAATGAGTGGAGCGGTTGCTTATGGTGTGCCTTGTGAGGTAGTCAAAAGCAGAGAGAGAGCGCCGGGCGAACTTTATTTTTCTTGCCGAGTAAGTCACTCGCGGCGTAAGTCAAATCACGTCTCTCCCATTACGATATGGGAGAGCGAGAGAAACAGCGTTATGCCTTATAACCGACCTAATTAGTGCAGTATCTACCGTACCGCCGGTATGCCGTGAGGTGCTGCCGCTTCGCGGCAGCGTCGTGAGCGTGCCCGCCGCACGCGCAACAGCGCAAGATTCAAACTTGAGTAATTCCTCAACAAAATGGCAAGAAAAGAAAAGTCTTAGTATTAGCAATGTTGCATAAAAAATTAACATAAGTAAAACCCACAAATGTATATTAATCTCACTAAAAAACAAAAATTTGCAGCAGGATAGCAGCAAACGGGCATCAATGGCAATGTGCTAACAATGGAAAGAAAAGTGCAAGAAAATCTCTGCGCTTAAAATTTATAGAGATCTCTTTTTGTTGCCAGACACAACAAATTGCATATAACAACCGAAATAGGATTAGGGGAAGCTTTCAAGCGATAAAGAGGGAAGGAGAACTAAAAGGGATTCTTCAACGTGGCTCTTATCGCCTAACTCGCCAGTGAGTTGTTTTTACTTTTACTTTTGTTATTAAAAAAAATAATAGCGACATTTTATTGGACTGCTAGCTTCGCGATACTTCGTTTAAAATTAGCTAAAATTTAATTTCGTCACTACAACAAAAAATAAAGTTTGGTCATTATTAAAATCAGGAAGAATATTATTCACAATTTATGAAATACATGAAACTCGAAATAAGTGATTAAATTTCGTATGTTATGGCTAATAATCGACACGTTTTTCAACTTAATAACAATGTCAACAAACGATTTGAGAAGAAAAGCTACTACACGGCAAATGTACTGTACAAGCGAATACTATAGCGTAAAAAGGGCGAGGGAATTTTTCTTTTATGTTCCTGGTCACCGTCATTACCGCGCATAAATAAACGCAGCACTTTTTGATTTACCACGTTGGCAGTAAACGGGTACTCAAAACTAGTAGTGCAAGAAAACTGCATGGGGGAACTAAAGCGGGGAGGTAAAAGCATTGGTGTTGCAAGCATCCGGGGTCTGCACCTGTTAGCGCACAGTGTACCCTCGTGATCGCCGCGGCTTTCGCTGAGCGTTGCTTTATAGCGTAGACAGAGCGGTGCTTTTTGAAATCGTTCCGACCACGAACCCAGGGAGAATTCAACCCCCTTGCGTCCACGAGAGAGAAAAAAGACGGGAAAAAAACTACAAAATAATATAAATGATATTTGCATGCAAGTTTGTTGGGAATTTTTGCAATTGGGCAAGCTCGCGGCAAAATATCTGCCTATCGTTCCTCCCTCTTTCGTGCAAGTGTGTGCGTAAGGCGTATTCTCTCACATACATACGCTGTACAGTATAATTTTTATATCATTCACACCCTATTACTATTACATAAACGCAATTATACTACTGATGAGTAGAAAACTATCACACTTCTAAAAATAACTTTGTCACTTGGTTGTTCTAAAGTCGACTGTTATCTGAGAATGGCGGTCATCTTGATTGCGCACGGGTTATTAACTTTACTTTCGCGTTACTCTGCCCTACGTTGGATACCCAATTTGTAACCCGCGGTCGGGCTGCGGGCTATTATCTCTTCGGGCTTGGGGGAAGGGATAAATAATATTATATTAACACAATTAAGAAAAGAAACATTACGTATTTATTTAAACTAAAAACGGACGTCAGCCGCTCACGCGGCACCTTGCACGAGACTATTATTGGGGGAATCATCGCGAGTTCCTAACGATTGCAGTCGCCCCGACGCGACTCTCGCATCCTGGTGAGATGCTAAACGCGATGGCAGTGAACTATAACGGAGTATGCGACTTTAGCTACACGCGTGAGGGCACACACTCTACAGGAAAGGAGGAAGGGGGAAAAAGGGGCGCTCGACACAAAACTGCCCACTTACAGAGATCGTAGCGGTAGAAGACCTGGTGGGCAGTCGATGCAGTTTCTTGCTGATTCTCGAGGTCGGATTGGCGGTGAGACATACCCGAAAGCTGCTGGCCAGGAGGCGCTGACGTGATGAGGTCTGTTAGTGCATCGACTAATCGCTGGTCCACAGGAGGTGACTGCCACTTGCGTTCGCGCTCTTCTGTGTCACGGGTCTGCGCGCAGATACTGGCGGAAAGGTTTGAGTAGGCTGAGCGGTTGCGACTATGCCGCGATCGCCGTATTTGCTGCTGCTGCGTACTATATGGCTTACCGGTTGCCGTCGTCATCACCAATGCTGCGATGGTCACTAATTTCGGCTGCGACCGCTGCATTTCCTTACTTATCTTGGTCCAGCCTTGTTGGTTGTAGTTGAGCATGAGAGGGATTAGAATTTTAAGGAAAGGAAGGGGAACTAAGAATACAGTGTGTGTTCTTGGTGCGGGTAGTTAGTTAATTTTAAACACAGTGCATAGCTTAGTCGACTTAAATAATTCTCACTAGGGTAACGAGCTTCGCTTTAGGGGGTCTGGTACATAGTAAGTACACTTTTGTGTACTGTTCCGGCAGCCTCAGGAAGCTTCGCTTAAAATACTTTTTTGAGGTTCCTGTAAGTCTGACCTTTTAGTCAGCTTGCATTTCTTATTGTATCATGGCAATTTGCCATGTACAACCGCTGAAGTTATATTACTACACAGGACGCTCTCATACATTTTAAAATTAAAAATATTTACAGTATTTAATACATAATAGAATAGCACCAATGTCAGGAAACAGTTTTTTAAATTTGTTTCACTTTAAGGGAGATGTCCATATAGTTTATAATACTATTCTATGTCACACTTTTAATGCTATCTTCTTCTTATTTTGTTGTTGCATTCATAGTAAAATCTAAAAATAAGAGCAATCAACATAAAAATGTTCGACATAAGCATATTGTGACAGTACAAATCGCGCATCAAGTGTAAAGAAAATATAGCTAGATATCATAACATGCGAAGATAGTAGGAGATAGACTATAGTGGTCGGGGATAGAGAGTGAGACGGAGAGCGTGCGGTTCTACTACTCTGCATGAGAGCCGACGGGAGGGGCGGCGCGCAGCTTCTCTGCGCGCTGCATACACGTAGTAGGCTCAGCTAAAGCTCCCCGCTCATCGGCTCTCCCACTTCTGCTTTTCGAGCAAGCGAGCTGTAATTGTAAAGTGCGAACTTAGGAAGGGCACTTGCTCCAGCTCTTCAACTGACTACTCGCTCTCTAACCCACCTCTGTACAACGTAAGGCGTACAGCGAACGGTATACGAGAGTATCCTTCCCAATCCTCCTGCTGGACAGGTACCTCAGGGAATAAGATAGCCCCGCTGTTATACAGCGTAAGGCGTATCGAACGGGCCGTTTTACAACAGTACCAAAGTGTCCATCCCGATATCCCATTCCCGTGACAAGTCCGCGGCGAAGCGGGCAAGGCACTCTCTCGCACAACGACGACGCGCGGGAAATCCTCCTAGACGACCGCGACCATACTCGTCCCACCAAAACTCGACCAGACACAATGTGACAGGTTACAGTATGTATATGAGTAAATGGTGATTCTGAAACCTATTTTAATATCCTAAAAGAAAATCATGAAGAAGGAATTAAAAAGCAACAGTAAATGAGATGTATCAGGAAACGTTTTGATTACTATAAGAGACAATGAAGATAATTATTTAGAAAAGAACGCTAAATTCGGAAGAAAGTAATATATACAGACTTACTATATAAATGTTATCGCAGCAAGAAGTTGTAGCTATTAACTAGTTGGATGATTTTCATATTTCATCATAAGCCTCTTGTGGTAATTTTCTGGATACCATCTAACTAAGATTAATCTGCTCTGAATCTGGAAAAGAAAATATCACAAAGTATCTATTCTTTATATATATATATATATATATATATATTATAAAGGGCGCATGGAAGGTATCTGTATTACCGACACGGTGACTCATCTAGGATAGAAGCACACAGTTTGACAGTGCGTTGGTAGTCTCGCGGTAAAGATACTCGACTGTCGTCTGGACGGCGCGGGTTCAAGTCCCGATGTCAGCGCGTATTTTTTTCGTATTTTCTCCGAATCCACCCCGTTACAACTGGTGCCCAACTAATGGTTTTTTAAGCATTTTAAGCACGGGACCGAGATATTTATTGATTTTGTGATAAAAGTAGGTCAAGATTCGCGCTGCGCCGATAGGAAAAATTTATAGAGTGCGTGCAAGGGTAAACAACTGGTGGTTACTAACATTGCTTGGAGGTAAAATACCCGGCCTGCACGTACCATTAGTGAGGTACATTGCTTGTGAAGGCCGAGCATTGTGAATTATTTAGTGAGGACGACTAAGAGACTAGATAGCAATAATATATCAATGTTATTATTATTTATTTATAAATTATTTATTATTCATTTGTTTGGTGTTTAGATAGGGTTTTATTTTCAGCGCTGTCTCTTGGTCGTCAGCTGCATATGTGCATGCCGGAGGGTAATTGTTGCTTGAAGTAAATTTCGAGAGTTTTTTAATAAAGTACGATTTTGGCCATGCGCATGCGCAGAAGCCGAAAACAAAAAGTGAAAAATCACTATCGCGGATTCGTTTGCGCTCCCCTCCAGGAGGTGGACGCATTCGCGAATTTTGGTCTTGCGCATGCGCAAAGGGTCATAAATTGAAATTTCTCTTTTCCACGGGGAATCGTTTACGCATGTGACTAGTAAGCAGATACACACAAAAATTGTGGTGTCGCGCATGCGCAGTGGGCGTAAAGTGGAAATTTCGATTTTTTCGCGCGGAATCGTTTGCTTGCGTGCCAAATAGGTTAGCGCAGTCACTAAATTTCGGGACGCGGACGTCATTCGTTTAGAGTAAAGCACATAGAGTTATCGGGAGATTGACGGTAAATCCCCTTGCACACATTCAAGAGAAGTTATAAGAATGTCGTCGCGGATAGAAGAAGCGGAACAGGATTGAGTGTTGTCAATCTCACAGAATTAGATGGACACATACCTATCGCGAATGGAAATGAGGCGAGAGGGCACCCTATTCAGCCTAATGGATAGGCTTAGTAAATGGGTGTTGGGGATATACGCACTTCAAAACTTCGTAGACGTGGAGGACCTGCAGGAGGCAACAGCTCGACGGATAGAGCTCAGAGAAGAGCTCCTCAGAAGAATCGTCACGGAGGAAGACGGATCTTTCATAAAAGCGTCGGGATGGGCAGTACACCCATTCGAGATGATCCTGGGGGCGAGCAGATCCAGGAAGTTTTGAGGAACACGACGGCGGAGGCCGCACGATATTACCAACACCCACCGACAACAGAAATCCCGGTTATAACGTGGATACAGACCGAGGAAGACGACAACAGCAATCAACCGCAAGAGAGAAGAGAAGAAGAGCGAACGCAACAACAAGAGAGGAGGACAGCACGGACAGATCGGAGCCAGGAGACATGATATGTCTCTTGGCAAGCGACGGAACAGAGTTCCAGGTGCCAAGAGAAGTCGGCTCTTTATTGGCAGAGCTAATAGCCAAAGTAAGAGTGCTAGAGGGACAGCTCACGATATGACAATAGGAAATAACCGCAAATAGGAGGGCGGAGCAACAGCGAGTCGCCGCATCGAGCACAAGGGTGGTAGATGCCAGGACGAACCACAACGTGCACTTCGAGGACACGTTTACAGTCGCAGACGAGAGAGAAGCCTGGGAAAGGCTATCGCCATCACCACAGCCAGCTCGCCCCGGATTTCAGGCTAATTTCCGCCCCGGAAACGTAGCCTGGGTGGGGGGAGACCGCCGGAGCACGGCGAGAGGTACGAGCTGGCCAAACGAGAGTGCGGCAGGCCTGTTGTCGAGTTTCTCGAGGTCGGGATTCAACCACTCGAGAGATATCGGGCAAGTGGTCCGAAAGTGGCAGATACGATTCTCTGGCGCGAAGAGCCAGAGTATCAACGTATTTTTGGCGAGGCTCGAAGACTGCAGGGTCCTGGCAAACCTCTCGGAGGAAGAGGTATTGTCATCATTGTCGGAACTCTTCGTCGACATGGCCGCCACGTGTTATCGAAACGAGAAAGACAAGTAGATCACGTGGCAAGATTTTGTAGAGGCTGCGAGACGTTGGTACGGTACAACCAAGAGGTACCAACAGCGGTTAGTGTCAGAGGCCAACAACCGCACGCAGGGGACGGATGAGTCCCTCAGAGACTACATTACGTGCCTCATTGCGATAACGCGGAACTTGTCGCCACCGCCCAGCTCTGAACAGCAGCTGGACCAGCTTCACCGGAACATGAAGCCCCTGCTGCAAGCAATGGTCCGCATAACGGGTTTCCGCACGGTGGAGGAGCTCCTAGAACTGGCAGTAGATGCGGAACAGACATTGGAGAACACGAAGACGTTCCGTCCCTCGCCACTGCCAGCCGCAGTCCTCCTGCCAGAGATGGCATATAAGCCGCTATCTTCCCCCGATGCGCTGAAGAGGCCAAAAAGTGACTCTAGAGAAGAGAAAGTGGCAGCTGCGATCGAGGAGAAAGGCTCCAAGTCGGAAGGCTTAGAGGAAATGCTTCGGCGGGTACTGAAGCAGAGCCTAGCGGAGATAGCTGATCCCGGAACGGAACGTTCGGAAAGAAATGCGTCTGGTGGGCCGCGTAGAGGACGCGGCTACTACCCGTCCAGCCGAGGAGGGGGCCAGGAAGCCCTCAGACGCAAAGTCGAAGGGTAACGCGCCAAGCGCGCCGATGAGTGCGGCGCAGATCGCATGCTTCGGGGCCCCGGTAACACCTGAGTCGTTCAGCTGTTACGCGTGCGGGCTCCCCGGGCATATAGCGCGTTTCTGCCCGAGCGGTGCGGGAAACTCCAAGAGGGGCGAGTAGATGGGATCCCTCCCGCCCTCACCGCGAAGATCCCCACCGAGGAGGTCACGGTGGCCGGAGGCGACAGTCGCCCCGCCACGCAGGAGTTGGAGACTGGATAATGGACGCCTTTGGCCCAAATACTTACCGGCTGGTGGGAGGTGCGGGACAAGTAGAGGAAGTGGTGGCTGCGGAGCAACTGTAACCCTACCACTCGGACGAGCCCACAATCGATGAGCCGGCGAGAGAGCTGCCAGACGCCATCTCCATTGAGGAAATCCCGCCGAGAGGGCGCGGCAGGTCCACGAGAGATCGAGCAGTGGTGGTAGACCCACTCGATCTCCCGACAGCGCCGCCCGCGCCGACCCCTCCGCGACGAGGACGCGGAAGACCCCCAGGAATGCGACTCGCGGGAGGCAATTCCCCGAGGGCAATTCCAGCGGGGCCTACGGCCCCTTCTCAACCGAAACGGGGACGCGGGTGTCCCCGTAAAACTTAACGCCGCCCGACTCACCCCACCGAGGATCTATGTCCATGTGCCGTCCTTGTGAGCGTGTCACAAACAAAATATATTCCGGTTCCTCGCCTTATCCGAAAATGCCGTTTTCCTTTGTTACAGGCCTTGGAGGTACCAGTGGACGAGCTCGAGCGCGCCATGACTGGGATTCTGAGCCTGGACCTCGGCCCCGGCGTGGTAGGCGCCATTTTGGCGGCTCTCCACATGCTCGGAGAGCGCAAGGACGCCTTCAAAGAGGAAAAACTGGAGCGGCTGAGAGAGCCGCCAACCATTACCGTTTAGTTCGAGGGGAACCAGGACGCGGCTTATGCGAGCTCGGTAGTCCCAGTGACGGCCCCCACAGAGCGGCTACCTACGCCGCCAAAGGAGCCCATTCCTGCGCGCAGTCCTTGCCCGTCCTGCGAGAGTGCCACCCAGATTGAGGACGAGATCCCCACGCGGGCTTCCTCATGGGAGGAGATGGAGGTGGCGTTAGGACGGATCCGGGCGATGGACCGCCAGTGCCAGAGCGCCAGGGATGCGCTCTTTGCGTCCTTCGCGGGATGGATGGAGGACCACCCCAACCATCCCGCGGCGGCAGGTAGCTGGTGGCCAAGGCTCGGCGGCAACGACGTGTGGAAGAAGAGGAGAAGCGGCGGCGAGAGCAGCGGTCCGGGCGGAATTGGAACGGGCCCGGAACGCGACGACACCAGAAACAACAGGCGGCCCTAGAGGCTCGTCCGTTTAGAGGAGGCGCGACGCCTAGAGGATCTGGCAAGCTGCGCTACTGCTCGGCGTGCGGCCGGCCCGGAGTGAAGATGGCCCGCCGCTGCCCGGACAGGGAGAAACCCCCGCGACTGGTCTAGAAGGGAGTCGGGCCAATAGGCCCATGTAAATAGGGACCAAATAAATTGATGATAAACCAACTTATTGTAGTTCGAGGTGATCACTGCGCCCTTCCCTTCTGGAGATATAACGTCCGGGGGACGTCAAATCTGGGTGGGAGGTGGCACGGGCGCCTATATAGACTAGCTCCGAACTACAAAGAGATTGGAATTACGCGCGCGGTCGTGGCTAATAGGTACTCGAAGAGGCATCGGGCGGCGTGCGACGGAACGACGTAGCATGACTGAGCGCCGCGCTGGAGAGAGAGGAGCTTTCGTTCGTGTGATAAGAAGTACAGTAGCCGTGGTAGGAATAAGTCGTGCCGTGCAATATAGATATAGAGACAGTGAGAACCGGAAAAAGAGTGACGCGCCTCCACCACCTGCTACCGGACTTCTTCCGTGTGGTGATGGGAGCCGCAGTGAGATAGAGAGAGAGCGAGTGAGTGACACGGCGACGGCACCAGTAGCGGGGACAGCGAGGACATTCCATCCCCGCAGATGTCGATATTGCGAGAGATGGCTGATCAGCCCCGTGTGAGTACCGTGCAATACTCCTGATCGTAATTATTGTCTGCGTGCGTAAGCCTCGTGGTGAGGTCTTTCCGGCAGTGCGAGCCGTGTTGTACGCACGCGTTTTCGTGAAGCGATAGGACCGGCGGTGCGCGCCGGTCTCCGATAAGTCTCGGCCTACGGTTTTCGTGTTTGAATTTCAACTATTCGTGAATAAACGTTGTTACATTATTTTATCATATATATCGAGTCACGCGTATTCATTTAGTGTGCCCGACCCGTGCATGCTTCCCGAATACCGCCCTCTACCCTTTTCAGCTGCAGTTAGCCGAGAGCATCGAGTCCTGGAGGAGCAACGGTAACGGAAAGGTAAGAGACAGATAGCCGCTGTTTGTAAACACGCGGCGTTGTACGGGAAAACCGGCTGCTAGCAGGTAAGGCTAGATGTAGCCAGCAGCCCCGAGTTCTCGCCCCGGAGTTGGCAGCAGTGCCGCGGAGTAAGAGATACTCGAGTAGGAAGAAGCCTAAGCTTTCTACAATAAAAGCTTAAGGTTTTCTTCCCTTGTGCCACTGCCAACTGCCGAACAGCAGGTTTCTTTAACGTAGAACCCTTGCTAGTGCGTAACAGGAGTAGATAACGTGTTGAGTTCCCACCCCGTTACAATATATATATAATACAAGTTTTATTCTGTTTATTATACTTATCTAATATTCAGCTAACTTTGAATCTTTGGGCGAACAGGAGATATAACTTTACTTGACTGCAAATAAACAATGCGGCTAGCCTCCAAAAAGGCGCGACCGAGGCGGAAAACATGTGCGCACTGAGCAGACGACAACTGTAGCAGCATCGCCCGTCGTTCAGCGACGTCTCGCAGCACCCGCGGTCCCTCTACACTTAAGATTGACGCTCGATTTGACTTCGCGAGTAGCATTTAAAATTTTCGTACATGCACGTGAATGTATAAATTATATATATAAATATAACATATATAAATATTTAATCATTTAATGTATTTTCTTTGTTTAATTTTGAAGCTAAAACACTTTTCATGTATTCTGGATTATTTTATTAAAAAATTATTTAAAAAGTAATCTATATAAATTTATAAGTTAACATTTTAAAATATTAACTCTTTTTTTCTTTAACCAAAATACTGGTCAGGAATTCGTTTTTTAATGTGGCCTACGTTCGTCAAACTTACTTCGCAGAGTAAAATGGCTAAATATACAAAAAAGTAAGTTTACAGTTTCACCTGTATCTTTTCAACGACATCGAATTTTTGGATGCGGTTTACAGCATCGTATTTTACAGGAAATTTGCTATAAAAAGAGCCAATAAAATAATATCGATTTTTTCGAAATTTATAGGTATATGACCACCTTAACCCGTTTCAGCCGAAAACGTCACTCGCGTTACACCGGTCTTTTGGATCTCATAATTAATTCTATGGACGTCCAAAAGAAATGAGAGACACATATTTCGAAAGCTTTAAAGAAGCGCTTTCCGATGGTGAACTCGAAATTGCTCCAAATTATTGTTAATTATGAAAAAATGGCGTTTAAACAAAAAAAAAGCATGATTTTTCCGCTCTTTCCTTTCTTTAAATCTAGTTTTTTAAACCTTTCACTTTGGGAATCTACCGGGAACCTATTAAACCGGTGGAATAAATATCTGAACGTTAAAAATCCATGTCTAAAGGATCATTGTTTCGCCTTAATATTTACAAAATGTCGGCGTAACAACAATTTTTTTTTAAATAATTCATGAATTTTTACTCGAGAACTACGAATTTATGGAAAAAGTGTCAAGAGAGGAAAAATTCTTAAAATCAATCAAAAAATATGCCTGAAATTTTTGACGAGTTTAGAGAAAAACTTTTGTTTTTGCAAATGGCAACTTTTTGCAAAATCAAAAAATTTCTCAAAATGTTTCCGAAAAATTCTCATGTACTGCTTGACTAATTCTAAAAATATTTTATTCTTGTCAATTTTCTCTGTAAACGTACTGTTTTTTAAAAAAAGAAAATAACGTCTGTTTTCTTCTTTCTTGTTTGCCCGACAGCGCTTGGTAACGTGGTTCAAAATTTGTAATTTTTCGCACACTTTGTGCTTGAAAATTCATTGTATTCTGGGTTTCTCCTGTTTTTATTGAAAACTTGTCCAGTGATCGAGTTACGAACCTGGTCCATTTTCACGACATCGCGTCGTGGCCGAGTACAGACACTCAGCCGAGTAAGTTATTGGTGCACTACGGTAAATAAACCCTCACGTGCGTTTCCTATCTGTGAATACAATAACAGATTATTTACGTTCATAATCGGAAAACTAAATTCTCAATTAGTGTGAAATAAAATGCCCAAGCGTAAGGCACTAGAAATTTCAGAAAAGGATGAATCTGAATCGTCTCAGTATGAGTATTCTGATGAAGATCATGAATATGCAGTAATACCTGATCCAGATAACTCAGGCTCTGATGGAGATGTTGACTCAGATGATGAAAATATTGAG
>JAYJLV010104819.1:0-11730 GCA_036873485.1 Torymus texanus | reverse complement strand
TATTAAATGTGTAATTATCAATAGTTCACCAACCGTTGGCAAACTGTTGGTCAATATTTTTGTTATTCGTTGGCCAACAGAATTGGCCAACTGTTAGTAGACAAGCCATTTTGGTTGGGTTATTTTCTACCAGGGATTTAAAGAATCCTTATATAAAATTACTAAACAATTACTTGGTAGAAGAGCTTGAAATATTTACAATATTTCAATCACATTTATTTTCAATCAAACATATGTTTGGAGCAAATTAAGGTTTATCAACTAAACAGGTCTTAAAGCTTCTATATTCAATGTTTATCTCATCTAGGTCTTTTTATTACCGGTAGGTATATAGTTATTCATTACAATGAATGAATGTAATGGTAAAATTATTCCTTAAAATATTCGGATCGGTGTTACTACGGTCAATTGAGAAAAACATAGAGACACGTTGATTTTGCAAATATAAGAATTTCCTAGAAAACCATAAGTGTACAAGATATGGTATATTCATTAAAAATGAATTATTATTCTACTGATTATTTCTTACATGAAAATCATTGCAATTTAATGTCGGATTGAGAGACGAATTATTGTTTACCGCATTTATCGATTCAATTTTCTTAACTTATCTGTATTTATTTATTAGACGGTGAAATTCACAAAACCTTTCATACACAAAATTTACTAATATCATTTCTAAAAACAATAAGAAAAGGGACAGTGAGTTTGGAACGCACTTTATTAACCTTTAAACGTGCTAAATTTACGAAAGTTATGTTAGTTTTGATGAGTTATTTACTAGTGCAGGGATACCTAAGTAAAATTCTCAAGGATTACTCTTACAGATTCAGAAGTGGGGGTACTGTGGTCTATATAAAAGAACATATTGTTTGAATGAAAAATGTCCATATTTCCTATGGTTTTCAACGTATGTTTTACTTTTAGGAATAAAATTAGGAGAACCAATATTTTTATATATTACACAGGCCCACGAAAAGAGAAAAAGGTATGTGCAAGAGACTAGACCACCATATCTCCATGTATTTTGATCCCCTAGACCTGATGTGAAAGTCAATTTTGTTCCCCTGCATCTAAATTTTATGATATCTATGGTATAATATATTGCAGATATTTTTGAAAACTATTGGAAACCATTTTTTAATTTAGTTAAATAATGTAGAATTGCTTGTGTCCTTCGAATCCAACTGTGTATACCTCTGTATTTTTTTAAGGTAGTTCTGTAAGGACTTGTGAGTCAATGCAGTGATCACGAAATAATAAGTATTATTTAACATTTTAATTAGCGAAATCATGTGGGAAAAAATTATTTAAGAACTTATATGATTTTTTAAATAAAAGGATAATGTAAACATAGAGTAGAGATCAATAATTTCTAATTTCACTAACTTTTGATTCGCGTAGTAGCGCGAAATAGGTTAGGAAAACAGCAATTTTCTACTCTCAACAATAAATACCTTTTTAAAAAGGTCGGCTTGATATATATTTTTTGTACTTGTAAGAAAGAGCAGAATTTCATCTTTAATAACATACTTTTTTATTTTTAAGAACCCAGCTTTAAAGTAACAAATTTTCTTACTTTCTATAAAAATTCATATGATTCCTATTAAATGCCGTATAAAAATGACTGAGTTCAATAATTTTTTTCTTAAAAAATAGGTCGGCAACCTATATTTTAAAAAATAGAGAAAAATTCTTGAAATTTTATAAAACATGCTAGAATTTTGTTACTTACAAAACCCACTTTTTATATATTACAGAACTACCTTAAATTAAATTCTTTATTTCTATTTTAAAATTTACTCAGACAATTTATTCTCAAAGAAAAAAGACCTTAGAATGGTGTTTAGGGGGTCAAAATACATGAAGATATGGTGGACTAGTCTTTGATACATACCAGGTTTTTGTGAGTCAGGATTATTCAAAAATAAATTTGTTACCAAGAAAGATTTTTATAACCTTAACAAATGAAATAAAAAATTTTACAAATCCAAGAGGTTAAACCCATATATTAAAATTAGTACGTAATAGTACTTAGCATTGTAGAACTAAGATTTAGGTAAAATTTCAGACAATGAAACATCATAAGAACAATGAAATGACTTGTCAAATTTCTTTTATCCATCTTGACTCGTAAAACTCGAGTTCAACATAACCCCTAACGATGATTCACCAAGTCATAACCACGTACAAGTAACATATTACATTCGTATAGAATTTTTCTAATTAAATTATTAGTTAAATATATAATTCTCTTTTCGGCGTGCGATTTTGTATAACTTTACTATATGATTAACAATAAGCAAATAAATTTAAAGAGATTTTAAGATTGAGCCAATGGATGTCTAATTTTTAGATAACTGAAGTAATATAATTAAAAGTATACTCTTTTATAATTTAAACTTCCCAATCTTTTTGAATTGAATAATATAAAAATATTTTAGCAGTCATAAAATATTACATGATATTATTAAATATGATATCACATTGTTAAATTAAACAATGTTTCGATACTTCAGATTATATAAAAGAATATACATATATGATGTAATAAATATGCTTGTTCTTATACATTTGTAATTATTTATTTTTAAAAGGTGAAATATCAAAGAAATAATTAAAAAATAAAAAAAGCAAAAGTATTCGGTGATCTCAAAAATTACAAAAAATCAATGATTGCGACACAATGAATACATTGTACCGCCATTTTGATGCGAATTACATTTTTATGAAATGTACGAAATATAAAGAAAAACTTTTGGTTCAGTATCATTTTGCAAGATGCATGACAATTGTTGCAAATTATTTACTTTAATCTTTTTTTCTTCCAGCGGGTATCGGTCTCACACCACGTCCCCAGCTTACTTCAATCTAGTTTGACTAGTTTAATACTTACAGTGTAGATGTAAGTAACAGGAGTCAAGCTAATTCCGTCCGAACTCGAGGAGTGTCAGTGAAGAAGAGAGGAAGGACGCTTGAGCGTTGGTGTTTTGAAGCGTCTCGAGCAAGCTAAAATGGCGCCCTCTATACCAGTAGGTAAATATTTAATTTACAATTATGTAAGTACATTTTACTTAAATCATTTACTTTACTACCTTTGCGTTAAAACTTAATTTTTGATATACTTCTTATTTATACGTTTAATATCTAGTTAATTAGTGTACTATAATAGCATTATAAGGAACGTTTGTTGTATAGTATTTCAATTTTTTTTTTTTTGCTAATTTTAGGTTAGGGATGCTACCGATTGCCCCACGTGAACGATGAAATGGCTCACCGAAAATCCATATTTTTTAGTATATCTTTTGATAATATTTATTGTCATATATTGTCATAACTCAAAATATACATTCGGAAAGCAGATTTTTAATTTTATTATTTATTATATATGCTTAGATTTACAGATTACAGAATTTCTTAGTTGAAATTAAGCTTACGTATATTAAAAATTAGTAAAAAATTAATTTAATTTAATTAATTTTAATATTTATTTATGCTTGAAAAATCAGTAATTTTGCATGTTATTCCTAAAAAGCTAAATAACAAATAACTCTAAAGTTAAAAAACGAATTGTACTAAAATAGTACGTAGTATGTTCTGGCGGTCTAACTTATCGACGTCATCATCTGTAGATAAAATAGAACGCATACTATCGTGATTTATCATCATTACGCGTATGCAAAGTAGTAACGGTTGTAAGATACCTATTACTCCTTACACATATACTATTATCTATTTCTATTTTTTTTATTTAAATAATTAATTTTAAAAAATCTATGTAATAGCACAGATTTCTATGAAGCTGAAGGATTGCTGTAGTCATAAATCCGTCGGTTGTGTAAGGAATACGACTTGGAGTGCGAGGTAGATCTTGTTTATTCAAGTTCAAATAAGAAAAAACTTGTTATTCGAGTTGTAGAGTATAATATAGTCTTTATATTTCACTATGTTGTAACATGCAAAAGTAAACGTAGTAAATACTTGTTAACATTCTATGATTCTAGTACACGTTTACACGTCTTACCCTACAGCACATCACTTTATTCGAAATCTACTTCAAGTAACACCTTCTTGACCCTGCATTACTCTTCCCATATTACAGTCGTGTTTCATGCAAATATTTCTCCATCTTATTACAAATTTTTCCTATTCATTTTAAGGGCAGCCTCCTCGGTCTAGTACGTTGCGCATCCTCCACATCTTTATTTATCCATACCTTTAAATATTCCAACTTGTTCTTATTACCTTATATCTAACTCTACCTACTGCAATCCCGCATTTGCCTGGGGTTATGCCTGTAGTCAATAGGAAATAGACAAACCGCGAGGAATAAATCCTATCAGGAAAACCCGTTCCGGGATAATCAGTGCATTCTTTGAATAATTTCAGTTTAGATCTTTAGATTAAATAATGCTCAAAAAAACTAAAGTTCTCAACATTGTTAGGTTTATTTTGAAAAAAGTCTTCAAAAAAGCCTCTCTTTAGAACGGTAGTCTAAGGTCTTTCTAACGGTAGTCAGCTTAAGAAAGTCTTGAATTTTATTTAAATATAGAAAATAAAACTAGATAAAATGAACTTTCATTTGCTTGTTTAAAGATTACAAAATGTTGTTTTCTTCCAAAGTTATAAAAGTTTCAAATTAAGCATCGATACTACACTAAAATATGCAGGCAATCAACAATCAATTTTAGTGCACTATCGATGCTTAATTTAAAATTTTGGAAGAAATCAACATTTTATAATCCTTAAACAAACAGATGAAAGTTCATTTTATCTAGTTTTATTTTCTATATTTAAATGAAATTCAAGACTTTCTTAAGTTAAATGGTTACCATTCTAAAAAGACGCTTTTTCAAGACTTTTTTCAAAATAAACTTAACAATGTCGAGAAATTTAGTTTTTTTGAGCGCTAGAGTCTAATATTGCAGCTTTCTTCATATTTCTACACCCAAACCCTTAACCCAAAGTTTAAGCCAAATCCAGTACTCGAAGGTAGTGCACTCCCATGGTAAGTACTAACCATGCCCGATTCGGTCGAGGTGGCGATTGCACAACCCAACATATCTTCGGTCTTATATGTTAGTATAGACTATTGTTCTATTACTTTTCACCTTAATGGATACTGTTCCCATTTGATTTTTTAAAAATAGGTTCTTCCTTTTCTACTTTTTAGGTACGACCGCTTCTCGGAAGAACCCTCTATTTGCAGGGAGCACGTACTTATCTATCTACTCCATTTGCTATACCACTTTGATTTTCTCTCCAGCTTATACGTATTTTCAAGTTTGTTCCGCATTTTCCTTTTCTTCTGCGTACATCCTATAGCTCATATCTTTAAAACTTGTCCTCATCCAGTTTTCCCTGTATTGCTACACTTCATTCCTATTGCTCTTTAAATTTCTTTTCTATACCTTAATTCCTCGTTACTGTCGGCTCTAATTTCCAAACTATTTTTCTCACAATTTCTTTCATTTCATTGTTTCTCCACATAATATACTTTATTATTTCTTCCTTATCAATCTTCGTAATGGCTTCATATGATTCACTCTACTATCAGGAACTAGAATTTGTTTGGTTTAATAGACTTTTGACCATATTTCATTTTTTATTTATATAATGCTTTTTAAATAGTTTCTTGTCACGATATTTACACCAGATTTTTCTGTTTTCATCGCTGATATATATAATACTGCACTTTGTCATAGGCACAGTTTCATTTCTCACTTTTGCTTTTTGCTGTTCAACCCAACATTTTATATATACACACACACACATTAAGTCAGTTTCTGGTGCTTTTTTTACATATAATGGCAGTTTCTCGTACCGTGAGTGTCATCTGGAAATTACCAGAAAACTTTTGTACATAATTTTATTCTGTATGTCAATGTAGAACGCCCATAACAATTTAACATTGGGTTACCAGAAACTGCCGAAGCACTTGATTTTACACACACATACCCACACCCACACCCACACCCACACCCACACCCACACCCACACCCACACCCAAATCTACACCCACACCCACACCCACACCCAAATCTACACCCACACCCACACCCACACCCACACCCACACCCACACCCAAATCTACACCCACACCCATACACACACTACTTCTCATGAGTTGTATTTTTCAGATGAAAATGTTCAAGTTTAACCTCTATAAGCTGCCGGAAATCCGATATGTCGGATCTGGAGGAAAACCGGTTTTTTTCGTAAGAAACATATGTATATGTGCCAAAATGTACTGAAGTTTATATTCATACATCCAGACAATATATTAATGTAAAGATACGTTCACGTTGTTAGTTCTGGGTAACTCTAAAAAAGAGTTGAAAAATCAAAATATTTTACCGTGTTTTTGAGCTGTAAGTAAATGCGCCCTTCAAACCCTCTATATAACACTTGTTTGAAATTTTGATGATCTGCAATTTTTTCTTTACCTTATCCTGTCGAATATCCGACATATCGGATCGACTTGTGATCGGAGCTTTGTATATAGTTAATACATGATACATGACACAAATTTAGACACTTTTAAAGGATATTTTCACACCTTGAATCCTGACAGTCTAAAAGTTATCTAAACAGATCAACTCTTGAGTTTTCTAGTGGTATCTCATCGAAGTAAAAACTCGATAACTTCTTTTGCAAATCTGACGAAGTAAACGCATACTATATTATTTGTAACCATGTATTATAAAGTAAAAAAATTAAAGATTAGTTAAAGTATGTCGGAAATTTTCCTATAGTCATCAATAATAATATTAGTCTATAAACAAACATGTGAAGGTATAAACATACAGGCTGTTACTGTAGAGCAAGTCGCGAAATTTTTCGTGTGTGACAGAAGGCTACGAGGAGGCCCAGCGTGAAGGCCCGTGGCTCAAAGTCACCTACACCAAGTGTGACTCCGAGTCTGCTGCTTTAGTCCGAACGGTCTAAGTTGTAAGATACTTTCTGCGTTATTCGTTGGCTAATGGTTCGAATCGGTATAGGTGTTGGTGAGAGTGCCAGGAAAAGCTGTCTCCAATATTCTGAAGTCCGAGGTTTGGAAGAACTGGACCATTCCCAGCCTAACGAATTATTGCCATCACTGTACGTCACCACAGCCACCTTCATATCGAGCGGAAGACGCACAGACTTTTTCGGGCGTGTGTGAGTATCAGCCACATAGTAGAGTTACAGCAGAGCCTCAACAAGATAATGCAACACGATTGACTCGACTTTGACAACTGACCGTGATAGCGGCCGCTTTTACAAAAAAGCAGCATACTTTTGATTCGACATACGCTCAACACAAAGATAAAATCAATGATAAAAAAGAAAGATATTTGAAACTCTCAGTTTAAATAGTATGTAACTCCATTATTCGAAGTGCGTAAATTACCTTTTAGATATTTTGTGTCAAGAGTTGATAAGACCTGCAATTACACAAGTCTAATATGCTAATGGATTATATAGGTTACATGAAGCAATATTAAATTATTTAAACATTAATTTCAAAATTGAAAATTTAGTAGGTTTAGAGACAGACGGTGGTAGTACTTTAGGTTGCAAACGTTACTGAATATTTGCACCGTTAAAGTGAATAATTTCAAATTGTGAGGTATATTTGTCATGTCCTTAATAATGTAATTTTATTAGTAGCATCTTACTTATCAGCAAACCAGTGTGGCCAGGTTGTGGCGATTAATCGCCACATTAACACGGGTTTTAATTACTATATATATTTGTTTACTGGTCACACTGCAGCAAACATCGAATTTTTGTGTAGAGAAATTTATAACTGGTTTGCATACAGCCCTTTTAAAGACAATCACAGTATAAACAGACATGAAATTCATCAAACCCATCAATGCCCCGGCCAGGTTGCTGAGCACGATGTTAAATAATGATTCTATCTATTTATATTTATTGATAGAAAACCTATCCTAATATAATTAAATTATATTAATGCTTTATTACAAAGGAACAATGTTGATTTAGGAAAAATATTAAATAATTTGAGTGATTTGGATATGGAATTTGATATGAAATCAATTATAAAAATGCTGTTCTCAAGACGCAGCCATTCGTTTATCGCAAACTATTCAGTCAGATTTTTCAACAGTAACGTCTACTATCAGTGGATTTGAGTGCAACATTTGAGAAAGATATTTTTGAAAGCAGCTATACGTGAAACTCGCATGTATTGATAAAAAATTGTACTCTTTATTGAACTTTTGATATACAGGGTGTTATGATACATATATACAATATTCTTTAAAAGTAGCTTATGCCTGTACCGGATCAAGGCAGCACTGTAACATATGAGGAGCATTCTTCGAAAAATGTCATCGCGATCGTGACAGACACTAATGTAGATCTATTAAAATCTCTGTGGGCGATGACTCCACCAATGAGCACACGGCTTGTGATGACAGCGGTTAATAAAGAGAATAGCATATAGTCCTACTTTATCATTAATAAGATTTTATTGGCGAAAGATGTAAAAATAATTGGTGTAAAAAAGAATATCGACTTGCATTTTAAATAAATTCAGTATAGTAAATCCTCCTAAACCATGGTTTTGTAATTTTAATCTTGACTGCAAAAGTATTGTATCGTTAAAATGTCTAAGAGCAAATCATTATCAGTCTGCCTCATCCTT
The DNA here is from genome assembly GCA_036873485.1 of Torymus texanus. Taxonomy (NCBI): domain Eukaryota; kingdom Metazoa; phylum Arthropoda; class Insecta; order Hymenoptera; family Torymidae; genus Torymus; species Torymus texanus. The sequence continues at coordinate 3,074 of JAYJLV010104819.1, read as the reverse complement.
ATTTCGCGCAAATATAGTTGATTCCTCTCAGTGCTCGTGTGGAAATAATACAGAAGACGCTGACCACATAATATGGTAATGTCCAAAATATGATAATGAAAGGGTTATTTTCATAAAAGAGTTAATAAAGGGAAAAAAGTGATTTTTCCCATGTGTACTCGCGTTTTATTAGCGGCTGTTACTTTGTATTATATCTTAAGTAAATTTATATATGTAAATGATGTTCTGTAATTATTCTTCCTATAGCTAAATAACACATTCCAGGGTTGATAAACCTTAATAAAAAAGAAAATAAATAAAAACAAATTCAGTTTTCGTACGCCAGTAAAACGTCGTTCTACAACGTTTAAAGGAGAATTAATTATGATACCTTTGTTCATTCATGAGTATGATTTTGGGCCTTTAAATGAAAAGGAATAAGAGTAATACTTACACCTTAGAATCATCCATAAAAAACTATTAAATAATAACTGGTGTAGTAATATCTAAAGAATTTATTTAAAGAAAACTATTTTAAGAAATTTATGTAAACTCAATCATGCCACGAAAGATTTCACGTGCGATTTGAGTTTAATTAAAATGTAGATTCTAACATTGCTATCTATTTTTAAGAAAATCGATATACTTTTAATGGTACTAATTTCAATGGTAGGATTGTTTTGAGTGAGATTATGTTTAATATTAATAATTGTTTTAGGGCGATGCGAGGCCCCCTTGCAGGGATCTGTTCTTCTCAATCAATTTTGAATTTTGAGGAAAAATCTCTTTGACATGTTGATTCCGTAATTAATTACAACGTACAAGAGCAATATTTTCTTAAAATTTAAAACTAGATGAAAAAAGGTCTCTGCAATCGACGGTAACGTGTGGCAGTCAAATCGCCTTAATACTTATACAAATTTTCGGAAATGCATTACTTACAACAATATGATTGCATACTGCTAATATATATCCATATCAATCTTGTAAAGGTTTGGCGATCTATAATTAATTCCATTGACGTGTATTATTGGATACGGAATTTTTATATATTTGGTATTGTAAACAGGATTTCTTATCTATTTTGTGAAATATTGGGTATTATTTTTATTCTCTCAACCCTACGTTATGTTCCAAATTTTTATGAGATGCCCCTGTCATCATGGTGTGGGTTCAGTTTATCCTAATTTTTTTCCCTTATACTAAAGTGTTCCTCCATTTGCACAGAGTCCGTGGATATGGCGCCCTATGAGGTGTGGGAAAACTTCCGTATTGCGAGGGGGAACACTACAGCAGAAATAGCAGTTAGACGAGTAAAACCTTGAGTATATTCGAGAATGTGCATCGTGTAGATATTCTCCCCAATCTGTTGGCTGACGTCATAAATGTGAGTCCTGTCGGTAGGGTAAAGAATCGTCATTCAACTATTAACGACTGTTTATTTCTGACTAGGATGTTTGTTTCAACTTGTTTCAACCCAGGAGCTGATGATGAAAAAAGAAGATAGATGAATGTTGCTCATGATAGGAGATAGTACATTACGATACATGTGCCTTAAGTAGCCCATTATTGCACGGCGTAATATAAGCGCACGAGCGCAGCGAGTAATATTTTTAATGATTTTTTTCATGACTATACTCAAAACGATGCTTGATATACAGGGTGTTCAAAAAGTCCCGGTACGGCAAGATAACTCGACGAAGGAGCATTTTAGAGAAAAATGTTAAATACAAAAATTTCATGGTTTTTCCCTGGCTATCCAGTGGTGACCATGACCTTCACGTAGACCTTGACCTAATCCTTAATCCTGAAACTTTTGTATTTATAACATTTTTCTCTGAAATGCTCCCCTGCCAAGTCATCTTGCCGTACCGGGACTTTTTGAACACCCTGTATATCAATGATTCTCCGTTACAAATGCTTTATGCATCATTTCCTTAAAAAATGATGTATCTTTTATTGACTGATCTTTCATTGTATTTTTATAAAATGGTTACAAATTTGTATTCTTGTTAGACAATTTAGAGAGTCCCATTTTTAACTATTTTTTTATGCTATCCTTGATGGTTTGTAATTTTCTGAATAGTATTTTTTGTCAGAAGGCCGTAAAATGCGATTTCAAGGACCGAATGATGCTTGATCGCACGAGGCGCGAAATCTTAACTGTAGAGTGACGAACCCTGTTTTTTCGTGTTCGTAACATAAAAACAGTCCGTAAAATCGAAGTTTACGGCTATAATATAAAAAAAAACATTATTTATTAATGAAATAAAGTTTAAATTTAAGTTTTTCTCTTGTAATTTTTTGTTTCTTTCAATATGATAAATACTTGCAAAGAGGTATTCAATAGAAGACTCATTATTCTTTAATGAAATATTTGAGGTGTGCACTTTCCTTGAAAGTACTTTATAATTATTTTATTAGGTAGCTTTTGTGGGCATTTTTTTTTGTTTTTTCACTTCCAAAAATGGTACAACAGTGCGACAACCACTCTTGTGACTCTAGATAAGAGTCTAGGAAGGTCTCTTCTTTACCGATCAAGCACATGTAATATATGGTGTTGCTAGGCATCCTCGCTTACTAACCAATACATACATATACTCGTATAAGGGAGCGTGGTGGGACGAACGACGCAAGCCCGGTCGGTTCATTTCTTTGTTCTTGGCACGTGCGTCAGGCGGTTGCTCTTGCCTATACAGAGCATAGCAGCATCCATTTTGTTTCTCTAAAATAAAAATGACCTGAATTTAGTGACGTAATATTGTGAAAACTCTTTTGAGAATACGAAACGTTCGTGTAAAACTATTGTAAAAACTCTTTTGAGAATACGAAACCTTTGTGTAAGCTATTGTAAAAATTGTGTTGAGAGATACATATATATAGACTTCCCATATGTTTAATTGTTCCTATAATATTGTAACAAACAACTTTTTTCGTTTTGTTAAATAATGAAAATTATAGGATGAGTGAATTGGGAAATTTATAAGTTAAGGGGGGATTACAGCTTTAAATCCCTCTCATAAAAATGATCTGTAAAAGAGAAATTTCAATTATTAATAAAATTTGTAACTAATATACTAAAAGTATGTTACATT
>JAYJLV010104808.1:0-11732 GCA_036873485.1 Torymus texanus | reverse complement strand
AAAAAGCTTTATTTTGAGCACTGTCTCATCTAAAAATATCCATTTTTCAGAAAGTTATGAGAAATGGAAAATAGCGTTAAAAAATGATTGAAAAGTTCCCCGTCTTTAACGGATTTTAAGGGTGCTATTTTCAACGATTTTTTTACGCTATTTACAATTTCTCATAAATTTCTGGAAAATGGATATTTTTAGATGAGACTCTGCTCAAAATAAAGCTTTTTCTGACTACTTTTATAATTTTTTCGCTCATTTCCGTAATGGGAATACTTGCAGAGTTACATACAATAAAAGAGACATCATTTTTCAACAAAAAAACGCATTTTTAAGATAGTATAGCACATATCTCGGCTAGAGGGGCCTATGAGAATAAATCCTGGAACAGGGGTTCAATATTTTTTGCTCTAAAACACGATATTTCAATTTGTTGCAAATCCGTGATCCAAAGGTTATGCACTCTCCTTGTCAGTATCTCTCCCATCTACACATAGTAGGAGAGAGACAGCACTACTTCATATGTACTTGCGTAATCATACGAGAGTGAATTTTCTTCTATTAAGAAGCCATATATGTACTGGCTCACCGCGGCGCTAGTACTGAACAAGTCCGTGTGCGCGGAATTTCAAACAATGAAATTCCCAAACACAGACAGTTGGAAAACTGATCACGTTTGTTTGAAAATATATGAAGATATAAATTATAATTCATCGATAAATAATGTTATTTTAACATCTCATAATGAAGATTCAGCTAGTCTAAATAATAAAATATTAAACATAATCAATAATGATAAAATAACTTATTATAGTATAGATAGTGCTACATATAAAGATATTGATCTATCGGATGATAATATTTACATAAATTTTCCAATTGAATACTTAAATAATATTCATGAGGGCTTACCACCATAAATTAAATCTAAAAATTAATGCAATAGTGATGTTAATATGAAAAATAAGTATAAATGATGGGTTGTGTAATTGAAGGAGATTGAAGATAACTAAATTATTTAAATACAATATTGAAGCTGAAATAATAACAGGGGAAAAATCAGGAAATAAAGTTTATATACCGAGAATAACATTAACTACAGCAGAATCATCTTCATTACCATTTATAGTTCATAGAAAACAGTTCCCTATTGTCTTAGCTTTTGCTGTGAGGATAAATAAATTACAAGGACAAAGTTTTGATGTTTTCGGTATTTATATTAGAAAACCATTATTTTCACATGGTATGTTGTATTGTCTAGATGTAGATCTAGACAATATATATAGAATCCGAATAATATATTTATTCAAAATGATTCAGAAAATAAAGAGGAAATTTGAAATATTGATTGGAAAGAAATTTTTGATAAATAATTATAATTATATTTATATTATATAATAAAATTATAAATTATTTTTTAATTATTATATCAATTTAAGGTATACTTAAATATAAAATTATGGCAGAAAAAGGTGATATAACAAAAATACCACTCCGATGGGATCTAATTGAAAACAAAATTATAGAAGGTATCACAATAGAACAAGCAAAATATTTAGATAAGTTGAATAATCAAATATTACAATATGAAAAGGAAGACAATAATTATATGAATCATATAATAAATGAGTAAGAAAATCATTTAAATAAAACTAAAACAGAAATATATAGAAGTAGAAAGTTTAGAAGAATAGAAAAGATTATCTGAACTAAATTCATTAATAGAAGAATATATCAGAGAAATAGATAAGTATAATGAATATTTAGAAAATTTGCTAAAAGAAAATGATTTAAATTGTATAGAAAATTTAATTAATAATCTTAGTAAATAAGAAATAAATTATAATAAAACATTATTCTGTTTTCAGCGACTTAACAAATCAGTCTGCTATCATCTAAATTTAAAATCAGTCAACAATGATCTTGAACATCGGTCGGCTATCAGCGACCTTCCAAAACGGTCTACTATGAACGACCTTCTAATCAGGTCTGCTATCAGCGACCATCAAAATCAGTTTGCTATAACTAAAATTAAAAATGGTCTGCTATCAGTGAGCTTCAAATACGGTCTGCTATCAGCGACCTTTCACATAGATCTGTTATTAGTGATATTTCACAATGGTCTGCTACAAGCGACATTAAAAATTGATGATCAATTTTCAAAATTAATTTAGTTTTGTAAAAACTCATTCGTATCAACGACCTTCAAACAAGGTCTACTATGAGCGATCTTAAAATCAGGTCTGCTATCACGACCATCAAAATCAGTTTGCTATAACTAAAATTAAAAAAGATCTGCTATCAGTGAGTTTCAAAAACGGTCTGCTATCAGCGACCTTTGACATAGATCTGTTATTAGTGATATTTCACAATGGTCGGCTACAAGCGACTTTAAAAATTGATGTTCATTTTTCAAAATTGATTTAGTTATGTAAAAGATTAATTTAAATGACTTTTAAAAATAATTTTTTTGTAAAATATTTGTAATGATGAAATTATTTAATAAATAAATATATTAATATATATTAAATAAGTCTACTATTTTTTAATATTAGAATAAAGATTATATTAGCTATATAAATATGATCGAGTTCATCTTGGGGGGTTGGCAAGCGGAGCCAGCAGGGGGTAACCCCCCTTATATATATATATATATATATATAATGCATATGCCCTAGAATGTTGGAAAAAGTTATATTTATAAAAAATGGCCGGTTATTTAGAAAAAAATTAATCCTACATAATAATAAAAAAAAAAAGAAAAACGGCATTAACGTTTGACTACTAAAAAATGGGTAATGCTACAACCACGAGGGAAGCGGTGGATCGTAGGAAATTACTTGAGGAGCCAAAAACGTATTTTTTTTAATTTTTTAAGCTTTCTCGTGTTAAAGCACCAATTTTCATCAGTTTTGAGTCGATTGACATCACTGTGCGCCGGTGCTTCGCTCCCGTAGATTTCCTATATGCCAGTCCGCGGCCGCTGCCGTCTTCTACTCTTGCGCTGCGGTTATTTTCACATACCTGAAGCATAAAATATTCTTTACGACTAAACAATAGATAAATATGAAAATTACAACATTCGGAGAAAATAAATACCTAACGAGAGGCATCGAAATAGCAAATCTTTTGTAATCTACATATTTCTTACTGAATGAATTAAGAACAAAGATCGCTAAATGAACACACAAATAAAATGTAATAAATAATCCTGAAAATTGTTGATGATTTCTTATTTCATTTATTCAGTGCTTAGTAAAATATTTTTTTTGGAAGTAATATTATAAAGTAGGTGTAAGAACATTCAAAATACCACAAAAATGAGAAAACCTGATGAGTACATAAGAAATCAACAAAATTCAATATTTTTTCAATTTTATATTAGGCTAGAACACAATGAAATTTTAAAAGTGCTTCGGACAATTTCGATTTTTGAGAAAATGTATTATACAAAACGCAATTTAAATCGTAATATAAATAATTATGTTGCCTTTTTTATCAGGCGTAACATGATTTGCATAATCGAAGTTTTAAAATTCGAGTTTACGTTAATTATTATTTTACAATATGAATTTCAATTGCATTCTACAAAAGTTTACTCATAGTGCCATCTAGTTGCTATTCCCAAAAGAATTGCAACGTAAATACATATGTAACGTCAGGAAAGGTTGGTACGACTTTCTTTCCACCATGCACAACCATTTCACGATATTGGTATAAAAGATGAGCAGTATTGCAAACTTCGCAACTTTTTGTTGTAAGTTAATATATAGAAAATAATAAAATTATACTTTCTGGCGATTTACAAAAAAGGGCTTTGGTACGATCTCCGAAATGCTACAACGAGCATATCTGTAAAATCTTAGGCACATCCAATATATATTCGAGCTTATATTCGGGTTTATATAAAAAATGGGACTAAAAACCAAATAACTTGATAAAAGTTGTTATTTTGTTTCTGAAACTTTAAAATACTCATCATTAAGGAATATTCGAGGGAGTACCAGAGCGTTTTTGTTATAAAAATTGTTGTTACTTCAATTATTATTCAATATATAGTTGTTTTAAATATTACCGAGATACTCTAAAATCGTGTACGGGAGCGCTGGTATTTTAAGCGCACTTATTGGTGGCAGTTGACATATGTGTAATTTGTTCGATGAGGTGATTCATTAAGTCCAGGAAGAGAACCAAGATGCTATTTCTCAACTATAGAGTAGCCAATGATAAGAGCAGACCAATGATTTGATTATACTAATCAAAATCCGAGCTGAGTGAACCAAAGTAACTTTGAGTGAACACGTATGAAAAGATTTTCAAGCTCCTCTAAAAATTGTGCCCGCAGTAGACGATATGAGGTCTATATGTATGCTGGAGGTGATGTTTCTAATGGAGTGTTTGCCGACGCGACCTACCGGCGTAGAGCGTAATCTCATGAAGCGCGCGAGATTCAATTTGAATCATTACCAAACATTCTCTCCCCATCAACAGCGATGAGATGTTGATCCGTTATCCAATTGAGTACCTTGGGAAGAGATGAGTGGCACCGAGAGTAGAGTGAGTTTTGAGATGGGCCGGGTGAGTGGTGTACTCGCTGTCTTCAAAGTGACAACCCGAGTGAGGTGATCCCTTCCGGGGTAGGCAAGTTACTTGAGCCAAATGCCAACGTGTTGGAGGGAGCCTTTCATCTGTGATGAGAACCAATGAGCCGACCTGTATGGAATGAGAAGGATGATGCTCCTTAAAGATGGATTGGAGATGGTGCAGATAATGAGAAGACCATGATTTCCAGAATTGTTGGGTCCGTTGTTGAATGAGCTGTCATTTTGAAAGCCGAGATTCATGTAACTCCAATAGAGATGGTTCCGGTAAGGAATTGAGGGCTGAGCCGATTAAAAAATGTCCTGGTATGAGAGCACCAAGATCATTGGGATCCGCGCTGAGAGGTTCCAAGGGTCGAGAGTTTAAAATCGCTTCAATTTGTGCCAAGAGAATTGTGAGCTCCTCAAAGGTAAGCAGGAGCTCACCCAATGAGCGACGAAGATGAAATTTTACTGATTTTACTACCGCCTCCCACTTGCCACCCATATGAGGGGCAGCAAGTGGATTGAACCGCCAATGAGTTTGATCCTTAATAATGATTGAAGAAATTTTCTGGTGTTCCTTGAACGTTGGAGTGAACATGGTTTGGAGGATCCTTTCCGCTCCGATGAAATTCGTACCACAGTCTGAGTACAAGCAATGAGGAATGCCGCATCTTGAAGTGAATCTTTGGTATGCTGAGATGAATCCGGCCGTAGAGTAGTCCGTTACAATTTTAAGATGAACCGCTGGGGTTGAGAAGCAAACGAAGATGCAAATCCAGCCCTTGTGAGTTCTTGCACCGCGACCTTCGATTGTTTTAAGTGTGATCGGTCCCGCATAGTCAATGCCTGTGTGAGTAAATGCCTTAGATGGAGTTACCCGTGATGCTGGTAATTGTCCCATAAGCTGCTGCGCTTGAGTGCCTCGTTGCCGAGCGCACACAGTGCACCTCAAGATGAATGATCTTACTGGAGCTCGGCCGCTGATGATCCAATACTCCTGTCGAATGTGTAACTTGAGTACCGCCGTGGAGAGTTTTCTTATGAGATTGATCGATGTCGAGAGTGGTGAGTTGAGAATGTCGAGGGAGAATTGCCGGATGTTTGAAATCGTACTCCTTTTGAGAGAGGTTGAGCCTCCCCCCGACACGAACAATTTCATCGCTGTCAATGAATGCTGTTAACCGAGAGAATATATGACAATTTAGCCTTGATGTAGTAATCCACCGTTGAGTCTAATTTTCTCCGTTTGTAGCGATCTCTGAATTGCTTGGTAGAGATTCGTCCCAGTTTAGTTTGAGCAGCCATAGTGATTGCATGAAAATCTTCGCCCTGATAATTATCGGTGAAATGAATCCAAGTGGGTCGAAGATTTGAGCAATTTCCGACAACACCTTTCATTTTGAAATGATGCCGCTGATGCCGTTAGCCTTGTTGTGAAAATGAACTTATCCGTGAGTGGAGTCCAACTTAAACCGAGTATGTCGGAAGCGCAGTCGTTGAGTGTGACCGTGGGATTTTCTTCTTGCTGAGTTGATAATAAGTTGAGTAATTCAGATGATGTTGCGTGCCCTTTTGCGAGAGGAAAACCGCCTGCCTCGCAGAGTTCGATGAGTTTCTGAGCGATCCGCTTGAGTTGTTTCACTGAGTCGGCCCTGCCGAAAATATCATCTACATACCCGTCCGTCGATGAGTGATGGTACAGCCAGAGGAAATCGATGGCCTTCATCCTCGGCTAATTGCAGAAGAGAACGAACAGCAAGAAAGGGAGCGGCCTTAAGGCCATAAGTTACAGTGGAGAGTTGATATTCCACCTCGTTTTGATGTTCATCCATCCAGATGATCCGTTGCAAGTCCCAATCTTGAGATTTGTCTGTACATTTTGGTGATGTCTGTTGTGAACATATGCCGATGATGACGAATCCAAATAAGCATATCAAAAATATTTAAGAGAAGGTTTGTACCTCCATACATGAGATCGTTTACAGAAACTCCTGTTGTGGTCTTTGCTGATCCGCTGAAAACCACACGTAACTTGGTGGTTGTGCTGTCTGGTTTGAGTACTCCGTGATGAGGAAGATTATAAGCCGTTCTTGATTTCCGAGATTCCATTGGGACCCTCTTTATGTGACCGCCCCTTTCGTACTCCTCCATGGAATGATGATAGAGCTGTTGCTGCTCCTTATCTGTAGTGAGACGATTTCTCACCCATTGGAATGATCGACGGGCAAACTCATATGAATTTCCCAATTGTGAGGCTGGAAACTTGAGAGGAATCCGTACGATGTATCTGCCAGATGAGTCCCGATGATGAGTTGATCTAAAGTGATTCTCACAATCCTCCTCCTCTTGTGAGAGAGCTGACGAAGAGCTGGTTGGAGGCTCTTTCGGCACCCCGAACTTGGACAAAAGATCTTGGATTTCATCCATAGATGTTTTCACCGAGATGTGGTGAGATAAGCGTAATGAACGAGGGAGTGACATCACTGGTCCCATGAGAAGCCAACCGAAGATTGATAGCTCAGCAATGGGAGTTAATGGAGAACCGTAAATTATGTTAGGCCGTATGATATTTCCATAGTAGTCAGCGCCGATGAGTATAACAATTGCTCTTGCATTGAAAGCGTCGTCATCTGCTAACCTCAATGATTTAACGTGAGGCCAAGTGATTGATTTTGTATCAAAGGAAGGTAGATTTGAAGTTAACTGCCTCAAGATGTGCGCTCGTATTGTGACCTGTGTAGGTGGATGACGACTCCGAAGCGTGAGAGAAACTGTGTCCTTGCTGGAGATGATTGCTCACCTCCAATGCCGGAAATTGAGATGGATGATTTATCCCGTTGAAGATTGAGCAGTGAGACGAGCTGTTCTGTAACAAGTGAGATTTCTGATCCGGGGTCGATGAGAATTCTCACCGAGTGTGCTGAGCCGAGATGAATTAATAGTGCTTTCGCAGTTGCAAGAAAAGTGCAATGATGAATAAGTTCCGATGAGACGGCGCACCGATGTCCTAGTGGGCAGACCCGCCTTCTGATGATGATGGGGACCGCGCTATTGCTGGATGAGAATCATGCAACATAGTATGATGAGATCCATTGCAAGTTCGGCACCGCTTGCTTGACTTGCATGATTGCACTGTGTGCTGACCGAGGCAGTTGTAACAAAGCCGGGCCTCCTTGACCAGGTTGCGTCGGTTTGATGAGCTAAGTCCTCTGAATTTTTCGCACATCACAATAAAGGGGTCACCATTACAACAATCGCACTTGTATGATGATGAACTCGGTGAGCTGACCGCAGATTGTAATACCGCATATGCTGTTTTCTTGCCGTATTGAGATATGCAGGCTGTAGAATCAGGTGATTCAATCCGCTCGTGTGCTCTAATTCTCGACACGATAAACGGCTCGAATTTCGCGTAACTCGGTCGTTCCATGCTGGTGCCGATGAGAGTTTTCCACTGCTCCAACGTGATCCTGTCAAGCTGCTCGGTGATGTGGTGCACAAGAATTGCATCACGGAGAGAGCCTTCCGGTGAGGTGAGTCCGAGAGAATCCAGAGTCTTGATGGCCTTGCTGATGTTTGAGACGAGCCGAATGAATAGCCTTTTGTTTTCATACCGTGAAGCGAGAATTTCCAACGACGGTTGAAGAGAAGTGCCGATCAGAGGCAAACCGTTGATAAGTTGAGCCGCTGTTCCGTCGAGACGTCCCCTCAGATACATGAGTCTCTCCACATCTGATAGCTTCTTATTGTTTAAAATGAGCCCTGAGAAAGTCTCTCGAAATGTTGACCATTCCGAATACTCTCCCTTGAATTTCGGAAGAGCAATGTCCGACAGGCGCTCCCGTGATTGCGATGATTGAACTGTAGCCCGCATGAAATTACTCCGTAACTGGGCAAGCTCGTATCTGAGATGTGCACAAGCTGAGAGCTCTCTACTGTGAGTGCATGAGGTGAAATACTCATGTTTGAGGTGAACAGCTGGCCAAGTCACCTCGAAGTATTGATGTTCCTTGGTGAAAGCCTTGTGAGTTTCCTCAACTTGCGCGGCCCAATCGTCGACTTGCTGCGTGAGATTATCCGGAGGATTAGAAACCTTGGTGAGAAGATCCTCAAAAAATTCCAACCTGGACAATTGAGTTCCGACTTTGAGAGTAAGTTCCGTCGGCAGACTCGACGGAGAGGTTGAGCGAGAATTCCTCTCTCCCAGCGCGGCTTCTGGCCGTAGCAGGCTGGTTTTGCCTGTATCAGAGGTCACAACGGCCTTCACAGTCCGAGTTTCGTCCGCGAGAGATTCTTGGCTTCCTACTAGTAATTTTTCTTAGCCGACATTGTAACTAGGAGAAAATTTGAACCGAGAAAAGTCCGAGTGAGTTCAGTCCGAGCAAGGCACAAGAGATAAGAGAACAATGTATTTCAGGAGATGTAGCCGAATGAAACTTCTTAGCAATCACTCGTACACTGTGATACTGGGTTGAGAATCCAAACCCGTTCGCATCCAACACAAAAGTGATGAGAAATAAAATCCGTTTGAAACTTTGATGAGCATAAATCACACACTGGCACTACATGATCCGGCTCGAAGGACCAAAATGTTTGAAATATTGCCGAGATACTCTAAAATCGTGTACGGGAGCGCTGGTATTTTAAGCGCACTTATTGATGGCAGTTGCCATGTGTGTAATTTGTTCGATGAGATGATTGATTAGGCCAGGGAGAAAACCAAGATGATATTTCTCAACTATAGAGTAGTTGATGATAAGAGCAGACCAATGATTTGATTATATTAATCAAAATCCGAGCTGAGTGAACCAGAGTAACTTTGAGTGAACAAGTATGAAATGATTTTCAAGCTCCTCTAAAAATCGTGCCCACAGTAGGCGATATGAGGTCTATATGTATCCTGGAGGTGATGTTTCTAATGGAGTGTTTAAAGTAAATTACGGACGTGTCGGTAACGTAGGGATTTTTACTTGAGTATCACATGGCCTTTAAAAATCCTGCTTTAGGTCCGTCATAACTTGCCTCTCGTTGTCTTTTTATCTGATTGCTTTCCCTTGCAGAATTGTTATGGGTGGCGTCTTTAAACCTTACAGTTCCAGTAGACATTATAATCGATTGTAAATCAGCAGCGGTCGCAATCAGTTGTGACGTCTCAGCGTCTTGCACCTTGGCTAGGATGTGTCCCCCTTCATGCCAAAAATATTTAAATTGTAACACATGTGCAACCGCTTTTAAACTTCTATATTGGCGGAACTTGTCACTACTTAGCATTTCGTTGATAACCATTTTCCCGTTACTTATATTATTTCCTGTTCAAGCCCCGAAACATTGACATCACTCATGATGAAGCGCGTAAATTTATGTTTAGTAGACATTATCTCCTTAACAAGTTTACGATCGGAAAGTCGAACAACCCACGTACAAAGGCGTCTGATGTAATTGTTTTTCAACGAGCCTGCTAAGATTTGTTTATATGTCAGAAGAAAGTGTCTTGAAATAATATCATCCTTTCCAATAGTTGGATGAACAGTAAAGAGGATTGCATATAAATCGAAGCCCTAAAAAATATTAAAGATAATTAATTCTCGTAAATTATGAGAACTTTTTATTTCCATTGTTGCTTTATGTTTCTTGCTCTTGTCAGATAAGTCGTTTGACTCACAGCATTGAACGTATTTTCGATTATAATTCTTCGCATCTGATTTACCACCGTCATTCGTTGTATTACGATCGCTCTTCTGTGGTAGTTCTCCGCGCGCACTCCGAGAATTCACGAGACGTTACATTCTATTTAATGAATCTTTCAAACCAGCATTGCCTCGAGAAGCAGTTTGCATTTATTATTTACTAGATTAATGTTTTCTGAAGTACAGAAATCCTCGGAGTTAGTTCTCCACTGCCTACAGTCATGGTTTCTGTCGGCGCAGCAGAAACGGTAGACGTCGTAGAGTTCCTAGATTCAATCGATTTTAACGAATTTAAGTCATCAAGCTTCCTCTCGAGTACTTGTAAGCTTTGAAACAAAAATTCTAAAGTGCTGACAGGAATCAACACGTTGGTTACCCCTGTCAGATTTGTTATGTGGTCTGCAATTTCTTCTGAAGCCTTTGAATGAGGAGGAGGCTTAGAGTTTTCGCTCGTGAAGTCCAGTTGCATTGGAGACACCTGGCGCGCTGCACTCCGACTAGCTGAAAACACATCTTCTTTGTTTCCATGATTTTGCAAGAACCTGGTCTGACTCATTGTTTGCATTCCTGTATGTGCCGTTGACCTCTGATTGTCAATCGTCTGATCTGTCGATTCAGATGCTATGTCTATCAGCGAAGCCAAAGCTGAAACAGAGCCAGAGGCAGAAACAGAGTCAGAAAGAGAAGAAGAAGAAGAAGAAGACACAGGTTTTCCAGTACGGGAGGAGGAGTTGTTTGCAGAAGTTGAGATGCTCTTGGGGTAATTTGATTGCGTGCTCCTCACGTTGTATGCTGCTGAATCTGCTGTATGTGCTGCCTCGTATACATAACCTTTTCCCTGCACATTTAGAATGGCAGAGAATTTTGCATTTTGGGCATGTACTCAGTGGCTGTGTGCAAGGTTTATCGCACACAACACAATTGCTATTAGCTCCCCGTGTTTGTTTTGTAAATTTCTACCTACGTTTGATCTGAAATCTGCTCTAACTGTTATTGAGAAAATCGAACAGAATTCAATGGCTTATGCAAGTGCAGGACACTAGATGCAGTGGTGGACCAATGTGTTGAGGATTGAGTGTTGACTTGAAAGTTTCAGTGAAGATCCCCGTTCTTTCCTGCAGCTACGCCAGTTTACTCAGTCGATAATTTCGCAGCTCGGTAAGTAGCCGCAGGAGTCTTGTTGTTGTTTTTTGCTTCGATATATACTTTCAATGGATTCGGTAAGCTGATACATTAGAAGAGAGTCGAAAACTGATGCAAAATAAGGTAGATTAGCTATTTGCCGAGTTCCGGACACAAAGGGCGAAGATTTCGTCCTAGTGCACGGTATACAAGTGAGTTTACCAAAGCTTAGGATATTGACATGATGATATAGCTACGGGGGTAGTTCAAAAAGTTCTCGGCCTGGTAAAGAAAACGCAAGATTTTTGAGCCATTTTTTTTTATTTCTCTACGTAATCTCCTTGCA
>JAYJLV010104797.1:0-11733 GCA_036873485.1 Torymus texanus | reverse complement strand
TTTTAATTTTCATATACTAAATCTACAAGCTATTAATCAAGAATTTCTACAAGTTTTGCTAGAGAAAGGATATTGTCCAGGCATAAATAGTATAACAAGACCTTGAAATAATAATATAAATAATGGCACTCGTATTAATAATTTCTTTCTTTGGTTAAACAATACCAAATATAATACGTATGTACTCAAAACACCATACAATGATCATCATCCAATAATGCTATCATTAAACAAGATAAGAAAACTACATCGCACCACACATACAAGAAAATAAATTACCAAAAATTGAAAAAATTAACCGTAGCTACAAATTGGATGGATATCCTCCAAATATAAGATTCCAACATAGCTACAAACACTCTAATACAAAGAATCAAATCATGTATAGACAAATCTGAATGCATCAATAAGAAAACCAAACTCAACAAAATAACACCAAGAAAAACTGGATAACTATAGGAATAATAACATCATGTAAAACCAAAGAATAACTATACAAGATATGGAAAAAAGACCCAACCGATATACATAAAAAATAAAATTATAAAACATACCTAAAAGAACTACAAAAAATCATAAATCACGCAAAAAAGGATTACGATAAAAAATTAGTAGAACAGAATATGGGAAATCAAAGAAACTTATGGAGAATTATAAACAATAAATTAGGAAAAAATTCAAACGGTAAAAACTCAATAAGTTACATACTTAACGATACAAAGAAAATACACGAACCTAGAAAGATTGCAGACAACCCAAACAATTTTTTCTGTAATATAGGTAAGGTACTTAGAAACAAAATAGTAGCACCTCAAAACGAAACCATAAAGTTACCGCCTAAAAATAATAACAGTATTATTTTACTACCAACTAATCAATATGAAATAAAGCAAATAATACTCGGTATGAAGAATAAAAATGGTGGAATTGACGGCATTAACACACTAGTACTTAAAACAAAACGTGAGAATATATGCCATCCTCTCGCACATATTTTCAACAGTACTTCAAAATTGGAAATATGGCCAGATGCCTTATAAATAGCAGAAATAATACCAATACATAAGGCTAACGAAAAACATCTTCAAAATAATTATAGACCCATATCTGTGATTTCTAACTTAGCAAAAATATTCGAAAAACTTATTCACAAAAGGTTAAGCCTTTCTTTAACAAAAATTATGTAATTTCCAAAGGCAATTCGGATTCAGAAAAAATTTAGGAACAAAAGATGCACTTCATCAAATAACGAGAGTGATTTATAACAAACTTGATCAAAGTGACCCTGTAGCAGTTACTTTCCTTGACCTAGCGAAAGCTTTCGATTCGGTGGATCATAAGATTCTCCTAAAGAAGTTTCGTAATTACGGAATTAGAGGAAAAGATTATAACCTAATAAAAAATTACTTAAGTAATAGGCAACAAAGAGTCAAAGTTAACAACAAAGTAAGTAAATTCAAAACTGTTAACACAGGAGTACCACAAGGCACAATATGAGGACCGTTATTCTTTATAATCTACATTAATGACATGTTAATTTCAATACCTGAAGAATCCATACTATCATATGCAGACGACATCGCAGTAATAATAACAGGAAAAAGTTGGTTAGAAATTGAATTAAAAATGAATAGATACTTACAAATTCTATCTACCTGGCTAGCCTTAAACAAATTGTCCTTAACCATAAATAAAACATTATACATAGAATTTGGCAATAATTGTAACAGCATTCACAAAAACCTGAATATAAATATCCAAGGTAATCAAATAAAGAGAGTAGATAGTACAAAATATCTAGGGATTTATTTCGACAGTAACATGAAATGGGTCATTCATACGAATTACATATATAATAAGACAAAATACATAATATTTATTTTTTACAAACTGCCAAAATGTATGCCAATAAATATACTAGAAATGCTATACTACGCTCTTTTCCATAGCATAATAAATTATGGCATCATTGCATGGCACAAGCATACAAGGAATACAAACAAGATTGCTCAAAATAATTCATAAAAACAAATTTATAGTTGATAAATACCCATTGAACTTAGAACAAAATTTTGCATATCAAATTTTGTTATGTCACTACGAGGAACTCCACAAAAATTACACCGACTCGGATAAACCGACAAGATACAAAAGTCTTCAAATTCCAAGACGTTTTAGAAATATAAGTATAAAAAGCTCCTACATTAGTGCCATAGTATATTTCAACAGGTTACCGAATGAACTAAAAATTCATGCCTGTATGAATGATATCGACTGTCGAGTTAAGTATCCTTAGCACCCAACTTCCTAATCTAAAAACTCATACACGATATCGTTCGAACAGCAGTATTGATGGAAAGGAAAGTTCGTGAAAAAGAAAGTGTATACACCTATGTTACCACGGACAACTAATGACAAAAATAGAAAAAAAAAGGACGTACAGAACATTTAGAAGATGAGGAAAATTTAAAACTTTCATTTGAGGCAGTACAAGACAATAGGATAGTTAACATCGTACACATGGAAAAACAAATGGATTACACAAGTTGTAATGAGCCTTTACCACTGAAAAATATATAAATAGAATCTATATACGGTATGGCTTCATTTTTCCAAATTCGATGCCGAGAGTGCCTAATATTAAATACAGTGAAAAGTGGAGAGAAGTATAAAAATCTAATAACTACTAGATCAATATTTACTGTCAACATAAAAACAGTATTAGGTAAATATATATACTTGTATTGCCATTTACATTTTCGAATATTTCAATGTAATGTTATTCATTATATTATTATTTCTAGGATCAGTTTAGTCGAAATCGGCTGTGCCATCCGACTCCATTGTGGACCGCTCTACAGCATAGCAGCATTTATTCGCCACGCACTATCGTCGACCACCAGCCTCAACACCAGTTACAGCCGGATCCAGCATCAGCTCACGCCAGCCCCAGCAACGACGCCAACAACCACGTTGAGCCTCCGACGTCGAGTCGTCGCTTCGCGCTCACCGGCCAACTTCGAGCTGGTAAGTTGTGTAGGCTACGGCCAAGCTATATTCGCGCCTGCGCCTCTCTCTCGCGTTGCTTTTCTAACTCTAGTGGTCACCTAGAGCTTAGATAATTTGTCGAAACGTGATTTTATATTACCGAAACATGCTTGTATTTTACCGAAACGCACACCCATACCGAAACCGTTGCCAAAACATAGTTGATTGTAAAAGCGCTCGCGACCTCGCGCTTGAATTTGCATCCCTTATCCCGCTCTACCGCGACCAAGTGTTATATCGCGTATCGTTAGAGTTTGTTGCAATTAGTTAGATTGCTGAGAACGACCCAGCTGGCGCTCAACAAAATCTCTTTGTACAATAATTTTAGATACTTTTTCTTATTTTTATATATTATAATAAATGTCAATATCTAGTGTTAATTGTAGAGTTTTCCTTCAGCGACCCAAGACATTGCCCACCTCCTTGTACCTTTGTTGGAACATATACTTTGCCTAGTTAGTAGTTAGATATTTATAACACCTGTATTTTTCATAGCCTTTACAGGATAACCCTGCAACCCAGGTCTGTCTGGCTAAGTAGCCCATTATAATATATATATACACACACACATATATATATATATATATATAGACACACACACACTAGGGGGGCTTCGCCAACCCCAACTTATAATATTACGTTACATTATTAAAAAAGTAATAAGTTCAGGAAAAAAATAAAAATTATTGTATTTGAGAAGTCGCATTAGTGAAAAGTAAATTGTTACTGTATATTATTTAAAAAAAACTTACTAATTACAACTAAACCTAATTTCTTATTCTTATATATCTATATCTAATCTTCAAAAGTGCTAAAATTCTAATATTGTTTTCTGTCTTTTCCAGTGTAATGTATATACACTACGCAACAAAATTATCGCAACAAAATTTTTCATCGGAATATGGCCATTTTTCAAATGCTTGTAACTCCATCGATTTTTATCGTATCAAGATGATTTCTTTTTCATTTTGTAGGTAATTATCTGTGCTTTCAGAAAAAATTAGTGTAAAATAAGTGCGAGTCAATGCCACATTTCTATGTCTTAATAAGGCCTAGTAACTATTCTTTTTTAAAAAACTTAATAGTTTAGACGTTTACCTGGATCACCCCAATTTTTTTCGAAAATAGCACATGTACCAACATAAAGTGCACGTTTCAACGAGCAATTAAAAAAATCGATTCTCTACGATTTTTTGACCAAGTTACGCCATTTGATTGATTATCCGTTTCTACGTCAGATCGTTTACAAAAATCAGCTATAGTAGGTAGTTTTTTCATGGATTCCTCCCTTACTTTTTTTGCTTTACGCTTTTCTGCTCCGCTTAGGTACTTTCGTTACAACATTTAGATAGTGAAAACTCTCTGACCCACAGTCAAAGTTATACTGCTGACTGCCGCTACAAGATCGGCAAGCAGCAGAGCTCGTATATGAGCTCTGTTTTTCTATTTTTCCACAAAGCTTTTAGTATCGAGTGATACTCGCAACAACGCGCTCGTCGGCGCTGCCGCTACAGAGTTTTCATTGAATTGAAAACCGCATTAAGTAACTTCTGCTATATGATATGATAGATGTTTAATAACAATACTATACGTCATTGTCATAGCGTCTTCTACTCTAATATTTTTATGTCAATAAATTCTGGTTATTTTTTTTATTTTATACTCTATACTGATTGCTCAAATTATCATTAAGTCTACAAGTTTTACAGAATGTATTTTTCGACTATAGTGAAATATATTTTTCACTCCAGTAAAGCGCGTTTAACTGCGGAAATCACTTACTTTGCGTACTTATATCGCAATGTATAATATTATTTTATTTTCAAGTGCGCGGGGCCCCTCAGAAGGTGGGGCCCGGGGCTATAGCCCCTGCTAGCCCCCCTCCCCCAGCCCCTTAATCCGCCCCTGATCTATTGTAAGGATTTTTGAGTTATACGTCATGGATGGAGTGAAGAACAGAATGGCTATAATACGGCAGCTTAAATGGATATTGTGCAATTATTGGCATGGAAACTGGAAAAGTTCTTGATTATTGCACAGGTTATAGGAAATGTAGGATCTGTGTTCAAGACCTTACTGGGAACATAAAGAAACATGATTGTAGACTAAATTTCAATGGAAGCGCAAAGGCTATGGAAGCTGATGAAGCCGTGGAACTTACAACAAAAAGTGAAGTACTTGCAAATTCTAACATCTATGTTGGTGTCTTTAGTGGGGATAATGATTGCTACAGCATATCATCTATTAAAAATGCAAGTAATGAAACAATCAATGCAACAATTAATGCAGTATTTTGTAACAATCCGATATGTATCACCCGGCAAAGGGTATCGGAAATATTCTTTACGAAATACACAACAAGAAGACCTCAGATCTAGATAAAGAATTATCTAACGACATTATCAAACACGTACAGCGTTGTTTTACGTATGCTTTTCATCAAAATAAGGAAGACATGCCTAAAATCAAAACTGCCCTAACCATCATACCTTATCATTTATTCGATTACTATGAAAAGTGTGGTTCATGTGACAGCCAACATAAAGAAAATGCACCAGCTATTTGACTTAAAAATAAGGTTTTATTTGAAGTGCTGAAAAAATTTGGTAAACTTTCAGAGACTGCTGAGAAGTTTAGTTGTGCAGCTAGAAGACAGACAAATGAAAGCCTCTATAATTCTATGTGCAGCAAAGATCCCAAGAAAACAACGTACAGCACTACAGAGTCTGCTAATTTTAGGTTTGCAGCAATTGTTACTCAACAAAATTATGGAACAGATTATTTTAAATATTGTATGGAAAAAGTTGTCATGTCGTGGAACACAAATTTAACAATATACATATAACAGTATGAAAAAATTTCATTAAGAAAGAAAGAAAAAACTAGTTTGAAGTCATTTAAAAAAGAAAATTATAACTAAAAACAGCAAGATCTCAGTTAAGAAATAGAAAAGCACACACTGAAGATAATATGGGATTGTTAGAACCATCTAGATGTAATATTGAAGTTGACAACAGTTGCAACAAAATGATCACAAATAATGTTACTACTTGGGAGACTGATGCTTATTAAGTTGCATTTTTCTACTTGGAGACCGGAGGATTGCGCATTGTTACGTACGAGGAGAAGACGGAGTGAATGAAAATGAATAAGTCGCGTAAAACATATGCGATAACCGGGACTCGAACACACGGATCCGCGGATTCTAATCCGGTACTCTACCAACGGAGCTAATGTCGCGAGACTTACTCGAAAGCCTCGCGCGCATCTTATTCTTATCGTTATGCTGACGCGTCAGGGCTCGGATGAGCAGTCGAGCAGCTGAGTCCGTGACAGCATGAAAGATGATATTTTACAGAGTTCAATGAAATGTGGAAATTAAATTTTTTAATCTTTTATAATACCTGTTTAATCTATAAATTCTATGGCAAGAAAAGTTACTGGATTGAGCAAATGAATATTTAATAGAGATAGCCTGGATCGTACTTAAAATTGTTTCAATTAATATGTTTCATTTATATATAGATACGTGAAAGCATATACGTACAGCTTTAAAAGTATATTCATTGAAAAAGTAAGAAAATTTTACAAACAAAAGTATTCTTATGTCTATCGTAAAAAATGCTTTCCTGAGGAGTTATAAATTAATCAAAATCTGCAAAAATGCAAAAAATCATCTACATTTAGTTTTTGACCTCTGATATATCCAAAAGTATGGATCCAAAAGTAAAAATCTGAAAAAAATCAGGGATATCCGGAATATGTAGTAGAACATTTTCCGATAATTTAAGAAAATCTTTTTTTTGACCTGTCGATTTAACAGAGAATCGTCTGTACATAAGATATTTTTTAGAATAATAATATAAATAGTTTTCAAAGGGTAGTGAAGTTATTATTGACATGATAAAAACTTACATTAGAATTCGATTGCGGTACGTTGACAGTGACACTTCATTTTAAGAGGACCTCGTAAGATGGGATATTTTCAAAACAACTTATGATAACCAAAATGGTCACGATCCATAATTATATTACAATAGATACATCTATGCGAAAAGGAAAAGGCGTTGGAAGTTTTTTTAAAGGTGTCCATCGCAGTGTTTTACCGGTGGTAAAGAAGGTGGTAAGGCTATAGGAAAGGCTGTTGGTAAAGAGGTTTTACGAACAGGTGTAAATATTTTAGATGACATTACACATGAGAAACATTTTAAAGAATATTTTCGTAATTATATTCGAGAATCAGGGAAGAATCTCTAGAGAAAAGCCGAAGAAAAAATGGATAAACTAATAAGAGGTTCAGGATATAAAACTAAGCGTCGGACACGGAAACAGCAGTCGTCTGCAAACTCTGGTACAGTTAACACCAAAAGTAGAAGACCTTCCAAAGTTAAAACAAAGAAGAAGATATTTGGTATTAAAAAGTACCATAAAGATAAAAGGAAAACTTTGAAAGAAAAACGTACAGCTCGTGATATTTTTGAAGAATAATGGCTTTTCTACATAGTGGTTCATGTGCATGTCTGAAATCTGAAATGAATTTATTTAGTGTACCTCCTACTCAAACAACGATTGAAAATTCAAATTACGTTGAATACAAGCCAACATCTTCGTTAACCGAAGGATCACCAATAGAGTTTTCTGTATTAGGAACTAGTGAATATATCGACCTTGCCTATACACTGCTTAGTGTTTGTGTAACTATTGCACAAACAGTAACACCTGCTGAAACCATACATAAAAATACTTTGAAAAATGTTGGTCCTGTAAATAATTTTCTGCACTCGATATTTAGCCAAGTAGATGGGTTTTTAATCAAAAGTCCGTTTCCTCACCCAATAACGTCTACGCTTATCGGTCATACATTGAAACTGAAACTTTATTAAACTATGGACCCGCAGCTAAAAAATCTCATCTCACCAGTGCACTATGGTACACCGATACCCCTGGAAAAATGGATGCTACAGATGAGGAAAACGAAGGCCTTTCAAGTCGTCGAAATCTTATGGGCGAAGAGAAAAACATGATATGATTGGGTAATTGCATTGTGATGTTTTCAATCAAGACAAATTATTAATTAACGGTGTCGAAGTACGTGTGCGACTCGTACGATCACGAGATAGTTTTTGTCTTATGGATCCGACAGGACTCTATGCCGCTCGAATCACTGAAGCTGGACTCTTTGTACGACGTGTCAGGCTTAGTCCAAGTATTATATTGGCTTACGAAAAAACACTTTCGAAAACCACAGCTAAATATCCCCTCACACGTGTATTCATGGAGAAACACTGGATAATGTCATTTTAGGATAACTACCAAAAAGAATTATTGTTAGCTTTCTAGAAAATAAAACTTTTAACGGTGATAATAATCTCAACCCGTTTAACTTTAAAAATTTCAATGTAAATTACTTGTGCCTCTACACTGATGATGTACAAGTACCGTTTAAAAGATTACAACCTGATTTTAAAACGAACCATATGTATGTTGATGCATATCATACTTTATTTACTGGCAGAGGTATCCATTATTTAAATGCGGGTAATTTGATATTACGCGAGGCTTGTGCAAATGGTATTGACTTTTCGTTTTCGAATTGACATCTAATTTGTCAGCAAATCAAAATACACATTGGAATTTAGTAAAACATGGTAGTATAAGAATTGACGTACGTTTTGATGATCCATTAAACAGTACTGTAAATTATATAATATATGCTGAATATGAAAATATAATTGAAATTGATTCATCATGTCAAGTTATCGTGGACTATAGTGAGTGAGGTGGTGGGTTAAAGTAATGGTGGGGGTAAAGTTTATAAAGGAGAGAGAAGAATTTTCTGATGCGTTAGTCGTTGATTGAACGTGCGAGTTGAAACTATGAAAATGGATATCGTTGTAGATATACAGTGTGTCAAAGATTATAAGAACTGTGTGTTTACAAAAGAAGTGGCAGTTCTTTCGTTAGATAAAAATTTCACAGGTCACTGGATTGTTTCTCCAAATAGACAAATAACTGCACTATACGAAGAGGCTAGAAAAGAAAATGATTGTTTATCACGTAACCATCACGGTCTGGACTGGCTTGATCAAGGTGTTTCCGAAAAAGTGTTGTTCAAAAGTCTAGCAGAAATTTCTAAGAGAGCAAACAAAATTTATGTTCGTGGTAGTATGGAAGTGACAATTATACGAAAAATGACTACTTGAAGAAGAAGGTTGTCCACCATTTCACAAACTCACAGTATCTGGTAATTACTGTATGCAGCACGCCTTAAAATCCGGCTTCTCAAAGTATAGTTTTGCTTTGAACAATGCCTCTAAGTTAAAAGCGTGGTTAAATACACAAGGTAAAACTCAAGCTGCTCTGAAGAGTTTATCTTTGAACCACCTATTAATCTCTGTGATGAACAATATACAAATTAAACGGATTTTATCTCGAATTCCTGCACACGATGTGGGAGTCTTTGCGGCCGATCAAATTCCCTTGGTCTGGACGAGACCGACAGCTTTTATTTTCAACACCCAAAGTCACGATAAATCTGGTTTGCATTGGGTTGCCATTTATGTCAATAAAAATGGTGATGCCTGGTACTTTGATAGTTTTGGTGTGTCTCCTTATATACCCGATCATATAAATCGCATTCGAAAAAATGTTAGAAAATTTCGATCGAATTCACGACAACTATAAAGTGAAACTTCAGATACATGTGGTTATTTTTGCTTGATGTTTTTACATTACATGTCTGTGGGGCTTGGAATTGTATATTTTCTCGAAAATTTTTCCTGTAACTTACGCAAAAATGACCAAATTGTTAGAAATTATGTTTCAAAATTGTATAGGGGACATATTTTCCCACTACTATCGTACCCCTTCCATTAGCAAACCCTCCACCATCAGTATGAATAGTATCAAAGAAGACGTCTAGCACAGCCTATTCATTAGTTCACTCAATCACTCCTGCCGAAAATAATACACAAGAATGGCTGGTCAAGGCAAACATCCATACGAGACAAAGGCTGGTCAACATAGTGCTTCCAAATATCATTGTCATCAGCTGCTGCCGATGGTGTACGGTCTAAAAAAATTTTATACCAAGAAAATTACAATTGGACTGGAAAATAAGAAAATTGGTGGTGAATTTGTACCTGTTATCCGCCGTAGTGCTGACGACTTTGTTGGTATACCGTTTACTGGGTCTGACTGGCATATATTTGAAGCAAATTTTTCAAGCCTTCATATGTTCTTTGAAACTAAAGATGATGATATATTGGATAAAAAAATACCCTTTAGCCATTTTAGCATAAGGCTTATTATGAGTTATGGCAACAAGGCAATTGAACTTGTGGAAGAAGAAGATTCACAGACGTCAGATGATCAACCAACAATGAAGCAGTACCGTCGTAGGTTAATATGTAAAAAGGTTACTTTTGATAGATTAAAAATATTAAAACATTATATACGTGTGAGAGTGAGATTTTTATTAGATGTAACATGTAACATAGTGTTTGAGAATTTGATATGAGTAGCTTACTTGAGAGGGTAAATAAGTCACATGAGGTTTTCAATATACAAAATATACATATAGTTTATTATACAATAAGTTTACAAATATATTATAAATAGAATGTGAGTTTTTCCGATTTACATAAAATGAGAGTTACAATTGAGTGAACGCCGTACATAAGTCGATGAGAATTGCTGTCGAGTTTAACCGGTACAGAGACGTAGAAGTAATATTATTGATTACTTGGTATAACGTGAGATACAGAATTGAGAACGGGGTGGAGAAAAGTCACACGGTGTACCACTCACCTAATGTTGAGTCTCAAAATGGAGGTGAATTTTGCTGTGTGTGTGAATGTATACCGTGATGATGACTTGATTATTCTCCGCTGATGAGTTACGTTGCTGATGCCGTTGTCCGATGTATTATTGACGTGGAGATGGTGATGTAGCCGTAAAGTCTTAATCTCACTTGGATGAGTCTTGCCTTGCCGAGGAGAGAAGAGCGGGTGAGAAGCGTGTGCCTTTAACGGTGTCCAAAATGGAAGAGAAGCGAGACCACGTTGCGATGAGAAAAGAGCCGCTCGCATCGAGAGAGAAACCTGCGCAAAAGCGGGAGTCAAATCACTGGCTCTCCCTATCTGTTGTGTTAGTATGACAGAGAAACCGCTCGTAGAGAGAGTGACAGAGATAAGCCGTGCAACCACGCTCGTCAAGCAGCTTTACGCTGCCGACTTGAGTTTGTCCGGGAGGTGCTGCCATCTGGCAGTAGTGAGTGTTACTCCCTCGCAGCAAGCCGAGACGCGGGAGATATAAAATGAGTAATTCCCAAACACATAGAGTTTATTATTAATACCCTTTGTCGCTATTTCAACGAAAAATTGCAAGAATCACTATCATCGCAATATACATATTTCTCTAAGAACGATGTATTAAAAATAATAGACTATGTAACTGTACAATTTCTTCCGGCAAATAATAAAAGAATACTTCTCGATATACGTATACAACGAAATGTATGCGAAAAATTGTTACCCCAACTCATGTCATAACTCGTTTGTATTGTTTTGTCACGAGTCAATTGAAGAAGACACGATCATGGAGATCGAGCAAGGAGAAAATTCCGAACACGAAGGAACGTTCGAGAACGAAAACAAAATGGAGAGAAAAGACATCACGATACCG